>JAQOWM010000977.1:0-94059 GCA_029041755.1 Resseliella maxima | reverse complement strand
CCTTTGGCGAAGAAACGCTGTTTGGTGCAGTAATAATAATAATAGTATGGCGTAAATTACTACGAAACTTTCAGTCCAGTTGTGCGTTTCACATCAATACGCACTATATTGGCAATTGTGGCTCAGAAGAAAATGCACATTAAACAATTTGATGTGAAAACAGCGTTTTTGAACGGCGATTTGAAGGAAACCGTTTATATGGAACAACCAGTTGGTTTTAAAAAAGGCAATGAAGTATGCAAGCTAAAAAAGGGCTTGTATGGTTTGAAACAGGCCAGTCGGTGCTGGGATCAAAAATTTTCAAAAATTATTAAACTCTTTGGTTTCGTTCAATGCAAAGTAGATCCATGTGTTTTCATCAGTAAAAAAGAGAAAGCACTAATGATATTGGCGATTCACGTAGTCGACGGTTTAATTGTAAGCGAACAATCAAATGATATCAAATCTGCCATGAAGTATCTCGGAGATCATTTTGAAATCAAAGAAATGGAGGTTGGCGGTTTTTTGTGTTTGGAAATTCAGCAAAACAGTGACATGTCAATTTTTGTGCATCAATATGCTGAAAGATTTCTGAATAAGTTTAACATGGCAAACTGCAACGGTGTATGCATACCCAGCGATACGAATCAAGTTCTTTACAATTTTGATGAATCGGACAAATCAACATACCAATATCGCGAATTAATTGGTAGTTTGATGTATCTCGCAGTGGGCACACGACCGGATATTGCTCACGCAGTCGGTGTTGCGAGTAGATTTTTAGAAAAACCAACTTTAGTTCATGAAAATGCTGCTAAAAGAATTTTAAAATATATAAAGAAAACACTATTCTTCGGAATTTTATATCTCAACAATGGAACAAGCGATCTGTATGCGTATAGTGACGCTGACTATGCAGGTTGCATAGACTCAAGGAGATCAACATCTGGTTTTGCCTTCATTTTTACAAACGGGGCAATTAGTTGGTGCTCGGAGAGACAAAAATCAGTATCGTTGTCCACAACCGAATCAGAATATATGGCAGCATCAGCATGTACTAGGGAATTGGTATGGTTAAAAAATCTCATACGTGAAATTCTGAATGAAAAAACTATTAAAATCATAATGTTTATGGATAATGAAAGTTCCATTCGTTTAGTATAAAATCCAGAATTTCACAAAAGAAGCAAACATATAGATGTAAAATTTCATTTTATTAGAGAAAAATACGAAAATGGCTTATTTACTTTGAAACTTATTCCAACAAATGAAATGATTGCTGACATATTCACAAAAGCTTTGCCAGCACAAAAATTCAATTACCTAATTAAAAAGTTGGGTATATTGCACATGCCATTCCCAAATTAATTTTTTTTACCAGATAATTTTTTTTCTTTCATTATTTTTATGACAATTTAAACAGCTCATCAATATTTACTATAATATTTCAATTTTATCACTAAGTGCAATCATTTGCAATTGGAGTTTCGCGCAAGAAAGTCATTCAATTTAATAAAATGGGGAGCTGGTTCAGTTCGTCAGAAAGTCGCATCGAAGAGAAGATCGTCGACAGTGTGGATCATGTAAATAATAACATAATTAACAAACAGGGAGAATGTTGAATAAAGTGTTTCTTTACATTATTATTTTTGTACATTAGAATTAGTGTTATGAATAAATAATTGTCAGTCTTTGATCATCAGCCAATGAATACGAACGTGTTTTATTCAGTACTCTCTTATTTCAGTATTCTATCTCGTGTCGAGTTTCACTGCAAGTAATATATCACTACAAATACTGATTAAGAAAGAACGAAAAAAAATTTAATTTTTTATTTATTTTTTTTTCCAAAAATATGGGTAACAAATTTGCAGATTATTGATATATTAGCTTTTGAAATGACATACAAACCCCTACTTTTCACTTCAATTTGATGATTTTGATTAGATCACAACTTGTATGGTTGTTTAACAACGTAAATGTATCGTTTTTGTTTATTGAAAGTATTTTTGACAGAAAAAGTATGTGCCTTCATGTGATGGAAATAAATTATTTTACATTCGTAAGATGAAATTTCATATTTCTTACACGATATGGTTCAAATAGGCCATATCTGTCAACGTACAACGCAACATTCTTTTGTCTGCAGTCATTCTACAATGACTTTCAAACGGGATAAGCAGTAATTGCGTTTCAGATTCCAGAGTATGGAATCGAGACAACAATTGTAACAACATGAGTTTTTGTTAGTGTGCAGTGTTATGTTTATTTATTCGAGTATATTATAGCGCGATTTCTCACCCAAACTCCCACCTTGGTTTGAAAGAAACAATAAAAATGTGTTAGAAAAATATATGGTAAACATAGATCGTCTGTTGTGGCTAGGTTTTTCAGAAAATCCAGTTTTGGTCAAGTTGAACTATTTTTTTCGTTAGGTCATTTTGAATCGGGCATATTTTATACCTTTTGAAAATCTGAAAGCAAATTATTAATGCATATATTAAAACAGGGACAATGAATTAGTTTGATAAGATATTTTATTAATTTCGAATTTATCAAGTTATTATAATCTATAAAAAATGATTATTTATATATCAATTAATAAAAAGATAATAAAGAACTCATACATCTCTATGAACGTTTTTCCTCACAGCAGAGTGTTACATTTTTGTTTGAAGAATTATAAATTGTCTGTCTCATAAACCAAGCCTCAATTTGAGCCTTTATCTATTGGGTAAACCGAATTCAATGACTGATTATATTGATCAGAAATTTATAATTATTTGCAAAATAATCTGGACAGAATGTGATTTAAAATATAAGTTCCAAAGATATTTCACATTCGTTGAAATTTTGAACACTTTTGAGCTAGGTTTTATGTAGTGTATATGTCTTAGTGCTTATGGCTTATAACTTTTAATAATTGTTTGTGCATGCTTTACACAGTTTATACTAGATTATCCAAATGTATTGATACATTCTCTTTAAATAAATATTATTCATACATATTTTACTTTGTAAATATGTTTAAATTTCATTATTATAAATAATATTTTTTCTTATATAATGTATTTTAATGTAATGTGTGAATTGTGCACACGAGAACAGGATTTTGATTTATAATAATCAACTAATCACTTAAATAAATACAGGCTATATTATTTTTTCATTGAAAATAATATTTTATATGGATGTTTTTTATTACTACAATATATTTTGAAAAGGTTGAAATTATGCATTTTCCATGAATAACACAATGCTACTATAAATATTTGTTTTCATGTGCGCATTTTGTAGTAGTTATTTTCCGATAGATTGAAGTCTTCTCACACTCAGGAAATGTTATGCTTTTTTTTATCCAAAAACCAAAATGTTGTTCGAGAGGTACCTTTATTTTCATACAAATGACACTAAATTTGACATAATTTAGTGTTTTGGTAAGAAAATGGTCTTCCTGAAGTTTCATAGTGATATCTGTATGTTTTATATACTTCTAGCTCATTTTCGGTTCTGACATTATTGCGTTTTTAATTTTTTTTTAATCGATTTAATTTCCAATAATTTCCACAATTTAATTTTGATTTCAACGGTTGATATCTTAAAATATTGGTGTAGTGTACATCATGACTACCGTAGCCGATACACGAACCAACTGTCTTTTACCCCTTAATATTTTATCGATTAGTTTATAATTGTTAAGCGATCGGCATGTCACGAATATTTACGATGATGTTCAATAAAGTATAATCGATCGTGCCATATCGATCAGCAGTTGATTCGATTAAGACTCATATGGATTGTAGACGTGCATCAAGACTTAGCTCGTCAATTATATCTGCAATTAACTAATAAATGCAGATTATAAAATTATATTCGTTTCATTATTTCACCAATCACTACATTGGTATTTGCAATACTAAAAAATTGCCTGTCTAAAATTGGAAATATATGAACTCATTGTTGAGATATGGTTTGATGAATGTGCGAGAACCCGTAGAAAATTGTCGATTGAATGATTTTGGGAGCTCAAATGTGAACCGAATTGAATGGTTGAGCACCTAAAATATGCGCATAGTTTGTAGCTATCGACCTAAAGTTCAACTTTGAATAAATCTCAAGCAGTTGTCGATTTATGGCTAAACCTATTGAAAAAATGCCGAAAATATGACTTTTTTGCATTTTTGGCAATAAATCAGCAAAGTTGCTAAGAATCCATCAGAAAACATCACTAGACAATTTGCGTAAAAATGCTGTAGCAATGTGTAATGATGATGTGTATAATATCTTTATACACTGTATATGCGAATGCATGTGTGTTTTTTCTGCTAAAATGTAGTATGGATTTTAATAATTGTCAATTGATGAACATAAATACATAAAATACTAGTTTTTGACCTCCTAAAATTGCATATAATAAAAAATCGATTATGTATGAATATAAACTGATGCCTACAATATATTCCCAAGCAATTGAACTAACGACTTGAAATGTTATGTATTATTATAAACTTTCGATTGACCTCATTTATATATTTATTTATATATATTATCGAGTGAATACTTTCTATGTTTATTGGTAACGTAGGGGAGAGGCATAAAAAAAGAAATATTCATTATGATTATAGAAAAATAAAAATATGTACAGGGTGGCCCAATGAAACTGTCTCTTTTATATTCTAATAAAAAATCCATTATTTTTTATTGAGATCAACAAAAACTTTTACTGGCTTCGATTCCATGTATCCCCACACGAAATAATCCAAGTCAGGAAACGATGGCGGCCATTCGTCAATATCAATAAAATCAGGCACATTTTCTCTTAACCATTGTTGCACTCGATTTGCTCTATGTGACGGTGAAACACCCATCGTTCGTCTTGAAACACTCTATTGGCATGTGGTTACAAGTTTTTGCCACTTTCAACGAAAACAAGGGGAAATTTGATACGTTTTGAAATCTTTCAACTACCAAATCATCTTCAGGAATGTCTGAAATTGACTCTGCATAAACACGATCATTTTGCGCATTTAGACTTGGTTGCAAAAGGAACAATTTTTCATTTGAGAAAACGATGTTTAAAGTTGCGCGCCGGCGTAACAAATTTCTGCATTTTTACTTTCGATCCTGTTTTAATTTTGATTTTCAAGCCGAGTTTTCGGGATTTTTTGTATGGTTTCATTCCCAAATCATCTTTCAACACTCATTGCATTGAAGATCGGCTGATATGATGCTCACGAGCCAATTTTCTAGCAGTTCTTTTGTTATTTCGGTGGATTTTGTCTCGAACATAAGTTCTTTTGTTCGAACAGATCTTGTTTTGCCCGGTTTTTCTTTTATATCAACTGCTCCATGTTCCTTGTATAGTTTTATAGTAAGTACGTTAAATAAATTTTAAGTTGATATCATCATCGCGAAGCCGCCGAAAAATGTCAACTTGTCGCAAACTTTTAATGCAAATTCAAAACGAGATGACGTTTCACATCCATTGTTATTGCAAAGCTAATAAGTACTGCGCAATAATGTGCATCATCACAGCGCATTGTTAAAACATCAATAAACCTAACGGTATACAAAAGGGTGATCGGAAAGCTATTGTAATTGTTTTTATGTAGGTGCAAAAAAAAGGACAGTTTTATTGGGCCACCCTGTAAATGTGAAGAAATAAGTAGTGAAAATGTATTTTTCCCCTTTATTATTTATAAAGATGTTGATATTTGATTTTACCTAAAATTATATTAATAGTAATAACATTAGATCTAAATCTTAGTGATAAGGATAATTGATTTTGTGGAAACGATGTTTTGGAATGCCTTCGCCACCACAAGAACACGAATTCTACATTTCTGAAACGTAATATATATTTATACAATTTGGATTATTAATATGGCATATAAGGAAATTTTAGAGTTTTTCAGACATCAAGAAAAGAAGAAGTGATTAATAATAATAATCGGTAAAATACGTTGTTTCTATAGTTGTCTATACCATCAAAAGCAGGGATTAAAAAGCATTGTGACATTTTTGAACATGTCGAAATTTATTATTAATTGAACCGTTGAGATGCCTGTAAAAATTTAAAAATATAAGTAAAACATATATATGTTTGCAAACAAAAATGAAACAAAATGTTTCACTTTTATTTGCAACGTTTTCATGTTTTACATTCATTTTTATTGAGAATACTATGTTCTTTTCTAAATTTTGTTTTTATTCAGCTAAGAAATGAAAAAATCTACCAAAAATAATGAGCGATTATTCTAAAAAATTGAAATATATTTGTAAACACAGTTATTTATATGAGAGATGAAGACGAGGGAGGCCGGACATTTTCCCGAATTGGCAAATTCCCGAGTGGACATTTTTCCGACTTGGCCAATTCCCGAATGGACATTTTCCCGACTTGGCCAATTCCCGAATGGACAATTTCCCGAAAATACATCCTTTGTCTTACGTTCTCCCCGAAAATACATCCTTTGTCTTTCGAATTCGGGAATTTCATATCCCGAATTTTGAATTCAGAAATTTGATTTCGAGAAAATGTCCGGTATTCGAAGACGAGTGGGTAACTGAACGCACCCTTCGCATCAATGAAAGTTCTCATATAAACCATGCACGCTATATTTACAAATTTATTTCATTATAAAAAAAAAAAAATGGCAATAAAATCTGCCGTGAAAAAAATAATAAGTATTTTTTTCTGTGGCTCTCGGTCTATCAGTTTTGTTTGCAAACTTTGTTTATGTTTCACTTATATTTTTTTTAATTATTACCAACCAGACCGTGCGTGGAGAGTTTTGACACTGTGATTCATATTGAATGCCATCTGTATGATGTAAAAATGGAGACCTAACAAAAAGAATGAATACTGTCATGGCGAACCAAAATGCTGTCATGGCCAATAACAAAGCATATATTTTAATCAATAGTGAGAAAAATTCGATGTGTTCAATGAATTACAATCATTTTGTGACATATACATAAGAAACAATTTATTTACAATTACTCTACTTACTCAAACACATAAACAAATAAGTGCTCTAATTTGAAGTGCTTTTTTTTATTTTTATCTTTTTAATTTTGCCATGCATCTTAGATTACTTTATGTATCGTTATACAGGTGGTGTTCATATGGGAGACTCGTTTCTTTTTAACACATGTCTTATGAGACGCACTCTCTCCCGGATTTTTACATTCATTGTTTCATCTCAACGGTTCAAGTTTTCTTTAATTTTGTACATGTTTCATCTAGGGGGATCTATCTCTTGTGAATGCTGCAAATCAATTCGAATGTTCATAGCAAATTGCAAATGTCTCACGAATGCAAATGCGAATGCGACCATGCCACTTTTGGCATCCATTTTGCGACTGAATGAGATTTGTCAATGGTTCACGCATTCGCAATCATCTCATTTAAAATGTATGTACGCATTTGCAATTAATTCGCAAATGATTTGAATGAAATTTACAAATGGATATGAATTTTTCTCATAGATAAAAAGCCCCTAGTGTTTCATGTAGATTTTAATTTTGAAAACCTTTGAACTCATATAGTATATATGAGTAGTATATTTTAATGCACTTTCGAATTGTAATAATGTTTTGAGATTAGTGAATTCCAATTTATTTCATAATTGAAGTTTTGACATGTTTTTACCATTGCCCACTTTTTGAACAACAGAAATATATTTGGAATGAAATTCCTTCCCAAAAATGTGTAGTAAATTTTGTACGATTCAAATCAGTGATAGTGATATCCACTTCATCGTTTCTTATGAAAAATACTCTAAAAAGAAGAGAACAATCTTCAGTTTTACCTGTAAAATCCATGCAATTCCCAAAATTTACGTTCAATGGCTGATCATTGTTTATGGTACGGAATGAATATGCATCATCGCGAGATCTGCGGTTCGTATTCATTGTTGTGGCATTTGTGCATGGGTTATATATCTTGGATTTATTACTGTCAACGTGATGGTTATCACGTTCTTTATTTAAACCATTATGACCACGTGATTTTGACTTATGAGAGAGTATTGAATGACTTGGTTGTCGATAAGCTGTTTGTTTGAAGTGATGATCATTTGTGTTTGAATCATAATTTTGAGCCATATGTTGATTGCTCTCGGATTCTGAACGATAACTCTTTATTTCACGTACAGAATAGTCGTTCGCAAATGTACTATAATCGGTCTGTTGAAAATTTTCACATTTTCTATCTCTATCGTCTGAATGATGTTTTGTAAGTTTTTGCATGTGTGGTAAAGTTTTTGTGGCCATTGGTACATGTGATTGTTTTGGATTGTTCGGTTTTGAAATCACTCTACTTACTTCCTTGTTTTTATTTTTTGGCGGAAGCATCGGTGGTTGGTCAGTTATATGCATGGATTTAATCGTAGATGTCGTTGAACGTTTGGTTTGACTTGAATGATCTTGAAAATTATTTGAATTCATGATTGTAATGTTTGTATCATTTGAGCGATACCTATTTAAATTGGAAGCAGACAAAGGTTGTTGATTCCGTTGACTATGACCTAATTTTGGTGGTATATCTGGCAGAGGTTGGTTCACAATAGAAATTTTAGCCGATCCCGATATTGCTTTAAGATGCGATTGCTTAACAGGAAGTACAGGTTGTAATTGGACATTCTTAGTGGGCACAATTGAATTGTTACTTTGCTCTATTCTTGATAGCTGCGTAGGCTTCGCCAAAATTGGGTATGGTGGTGGTTCAATACTGAATACGGCTGCAGATTTCTTTTGATTTTCAATTAAATTGCTATTACCTTCTACTTTTGTTTGCTTAAACATCGATCGTTTATATGAGAAATTCATTCCACTATCAGTTTCGTATCCCGAGACACAAGCTGTAGTAGGGGATGTATTTGAAGCATCGTATATGATGTTTATATTGTTTATCACATTTGTGTTAATAGATTTCGTAGTATTTATTTCTTTCGAAACATTGTTAACACTTGGTGGAGATGCTTTTTTCAAAATCGGATTCATTCCACGTTCAGTTAGGCTTCCACCATATCTCCCGCCATGTCGTAGAGTAGCACATTTATTTATATTTTTGGTTGCGAGTGATGTATCTCGTAGTGCTTTTGGCCCAATACTAATGTATTTAGGATCGAATCTATTGAAACCATTTAATGGAATTTCGCGAGAAACAGATTCACAACGATCAATTGAATTATTTGATTGGCTTGACTTTGTTCTGTTCATTGTTCCGCATTTTCTAGTGGTTTTTACTGATGTGCTGCCTGCAATAGAGCAGGCAGATGATTCTCAGTAAAAGTCATCTCTTTCAAGTGTTTTACATTGTTTACTTAATGTAGCATATTTTCCATTATTAGGTCCAGCAGTAAAGTTGTTGTTGTAATGTGAAGGTAAACGACCAAGAGTTTGATGTCCATTAGAAATCCTGAAATGAAAGGAAAAATACAAAAGTGTTAATGTTTAAATGCAAACTTTCAAGATTCTTACTACTATTGATACACAAATGTTGTTTTTTAGTCTAAATGTGGTTCGACATGAATTATGAAATATAAAAAATTCATTTACTTAAGATATAAAGTATAGACTTTCAAAATGAACTAATATATTGGTAGTATGCATTAAAATGTGATCATTTTTGTGATAAAATACAGCTTCAAAAATTATTCAGTCAACGAATGTGATTATTCAAAGTATTGTCCATCACTAGCTACTACTTTTTCCCATCATTCTGGTAGCATTCAGGTCATCTTTTGAGGCTAGAAACAATCAAGCCAATTTTTCCGTTCTTCAGAAACAGACAAGAACTGTGCAACCAAGACATGCGTTTAGTGTAGAGATTACAGCGAGGGCAGAAGAATGTTTTTATCTAAATACTCCTCGCAATTTTTAGCATGACATTTTCAAAAAGTGAAGAATATTTTGTAGTAAGCTTTGTTTTCGGAAGAAAACCAACTTTTTTAGTTTTTTGTCAACTCTGGTGACATTGTTATCCGAATTCGGTTAGAAAAGAGAAGTACGGATATTCTCATGGGTTTTCATCACCTTTCAATTCACCATGTCGTATGGAAAAATGCCATTTATCAGAAGGACGATTGGTTTTTTTTTTTTTGCATGGGGCAATGAAGAAGGGTTCATTTTTCATTAACAGTGCGCACTGGATGCAATATTATTGCTTTCTCACTTTCCTTGTCATGAAATAAAGATTGTGTCTGCAAAAACATGGCAGAGTCAGAGGAAAAACAATTATTATCACACCGGTCAAAAACTAAAGTGACTAACATTTAAAAACACAATATTTTTGCATAATTTGACTTTATTCATCAAAGGAGTTCCATTCAAGAGAGAGACATTCATTCCAACGGTCTTCCAACTTTTCGATGCCTCTTTCGCAGAACGATTTGTCCTTACTCAAAAAATAAGCCTCAGTTTCAGCAATTACTTGTTCAATATCTTTCCCCCTCGAGTATCTTTTTGAGGTCTGCAAAAAAGCCAATAGTCGCTGGGGGCTACATCAGGACAATACGGCGGGTGAGGAAGCAATTCAAAACTCAATCCATGCAAATTTTCTATCGTATTTTTCGATTTGTGAATTTGTGCATTGTCTTGATGAAACAGTGGTTTTTTATGAGGCCGGACATTTTTCCGAATTTGCAAATTTTCGAATGGACATTTTCCCGAATTGGCAAATTCCCGAATGGACATTTTCCCGAATTGGCCCATTCCCGAATGGACATTTTCCCGAAAATACATCCTTTGTCCCACGTTCTTCCCGAAAATATGTCCTTTGTCTTTCGAATTCGGGAATTTCTTTTCCCGAAATGTTGAATTCGGAAATTTGATTTCGGGAATTCAAAATGTTGGGAATTTGATTTCGGGAAAATGTCCGGTATTCGGTTTTTTGGGTTTTTTCTTTTGCATTTTGGGCCTTTTTTCCGATGTCATCCTTTAAATGCTTGAATAACGCCATATAATATTCGCTATTGATTGTTTCACCTTTTTCAAGATAGTCAATGAAAATTATTCCATGCGCATCCCAAAATACGGAAGCCATAACCTTGCTAGCTGGCTGTAGTGTTTTTGCTCGCTTCGGTTGCAATTCACCAGCTCAGATGACGATCGTTTTCAATGTGGAGTGTTGTGGTGTATCCAGGTTTCGTCCATTTTTACATAACGCATGAAAAAATCCAAGCCATTGTTGAGCTTGCACGGTATTTTTTCCCATCAAAAAGCTATGATAAATAAGCAAACGAAATTATTTTTAGTCCATTGTTTTAGAATCACTGAAAGTTCCTTGATTTCAATAACCGTCGAATATCAAACTAATAGTCAAAATCCGCTCAAATTTTGACAGTAGAGGTTTGAAGGATGGTAGAAATCTATATGGTAGTCTAATCAATTATAGACCGATGTGTTATTTCACAATAAGATTCAACTGATTTTGAGTGCAATGTGCATAAGTTACTACATTTCCATAATTCATTATGGGATCAATGAGCGCCCAAAGGGCACGAATGGCGTATAGTGATCAATATAAAAATGTCTGCGATAAAAAAATCTAGCGATAATAGGCAAACTAACGTTAACAAGTCTTATTGCGCGGATGAATTTCTTCGTTTCGAAATTAAACATGAAATAATTAATCAATAAATGTCATTCAACACACTATTCTTAAATGGTGTTACCATTTTTTATGAAATTGTGGATATATTTTTCAAATTATTTAGCAATAAAATTATTTTATTTAGAATAAAAACCAATTATTTTGGTGATTTTATTAGCGCTTTGTGAGCGCCGCAGCCATATTACGTTTGATATAATTAGGTATCAAGTGCTTTATGTGACGAATACGATTTAACACACCATACACTTTTTACAATTTACATTTGTTATGTTCTTGAAAATGGAGATTTTCGTCAAAAATAACACCAATGTTTTTTATTGACTTACAGAATTCAAGTTTATCATCACCAATGATATGAAACATTGATAGTATCAAAATTTAACCGACTTGTATGATATTTAGAACCGATGATCATTACTTTCGATTATAGAAACATTAAATTTCATACCGACGTAAAATAAAATCATTTTATTTTGCAATATCTGAATTTACTAATTATATGCCGTTATTTATTTGATGAAACCCCACCTAAATAAGAGCCTGAAAATCGTTCGCGAACAAATGAACGGTAATTTTTTCCAACATGCTAAGTGTGTCGTTAAATTAAAGCGATACAAATGTTTGGCCAAAAATACTGCCTTGAAGAACACGGTTATTAATCGCGACAGAATCTGATTCATGACTACCGACTTTTTGCTGAATATTACTATAACTTGATTTGATTAATTTCGTAGCGTTATTTGAAAACCCGTATGCTTTACAAACTTTTAATAGAGCGTCATGCGGAACGGACGGGATTGGGTTTTTCATATCTAGCGAGACAAAAATAACAATTTTCTTACGATTTAGTTACAATCTGATACTTTGTATGTTCAAAAGTGAGCACAACCGGTGCGCACAAGTAGCAGTAACAATATTTGTATGAATTTGACAGAATATAGATTTGTCAACATGCCATTTATCAATTTTGATGATGATTTGCCAATCTTAAATTTGTCATTCAATTGTCGTTCTATACAAATCAGTCAAGGTGAGTGCATATTCAGTCTGATATGGATGTAGGATTAGGAACTCTTTTAAGTAGCTTAATGATGATTCTGTCCCAATCAGCTGGATAAACACTATGGGAAATACAATGCTTTACAATTGAAGATAAGAATAACATGATCAAATATTATTGGAATGATTATGCAGAGGAATTTAAGCGGTAGGACATCGTGGCAAATTCATTGCTTTCAACTTGCTAATAAGCATGAGCGAATTAATCGAAGGATATTTCTTGAAAGGTAGTAGTGGATAGGATGTTTGTGGTTAGGAATAGATTATTATATTTAGTAATTTATAATATAATAGTAGTTTATAATATAATAGATTATTATATTATAATCCCTTAGGAGGAGTGAATTGAGGGAAAAAATTCATTAAATTCATTGAGGTTATAATTATCTTAGATTTCTGAGATATTACTGTCATCCTTGCTAGATTTGCAACAGCCAAGAGACTCAATAACATTCCACTTTGAACGCATGGAATTGGCATTACCAAAGCTCCCAACCGTTGACTTCTTTTTACTAGTATTAATCAGAGACTTGACTCAATAAAGCAAAAGTCAATATTGCCTTAAAAATTGCAAGAGTTACTTGAAGTTTGAAAGTAACAGCATCACAATGACTGTTTCTCTAACAATCATCATAAGCAGCTTTCCTTTCATTCACAGCCTGTTTAATATCATTATCATACCAGTGCTTGGAAGAGTGACGCACGCAACGGATCGGAGTGCAGCAAAGTGATGCAAAATATTCCCATTTAGCGTTGACACGATATCATCAACATTCTGACACTGCTGTGAATTCCACTGTATTCACTGCAGTAAAAAACAAGTTTATGTTTGCTTATGTTCACTGTGCACAACAATTTAAAAGATTTTTTGACACATTAAAGATAAAATAGCTGTCACTGTCGGATAAGTGACCATGATAGATATGAGGTAATCACAAATAGCCATGTTTTAATGCATACTACCAATAAGTATAAATCAATTAAAAGTTCAATAAAAATAAAAAATAATAAAAATAAAAAATAATAACACTCAAAATAATATAAACGAATATACAGTCAGCGTCAAAAATAATGGTACACCAATTTGATATTCACTTCGTTCACTTTAGGACTTAATAGAATGGACCTCTCTATTTAATAACCAAGAATATTCTGACAAATATTTTGGGAGTTTCAAGCTGTTCGCTTCAGAAATTAGAAAATTCCATTTTTCCAATCGTGCAAAAAAGAATAATAGAAGAAAGATTTGTGATGAAATTACAACAGCTGTTGTAGTTTTTTCGACGAAAAAAATTGTTCAGCGGTATAACCGGTTTAGTTGTGTCGGGACGACTTCCCTGAGCACAACGGTACCAATGGTTTGGTGAAATTGGCTCAATATAAGAAAATTATGGTCCTTTTTTTGATTTTTCCGAATATTTTTTCAACTATATACGATTTTTTTGGATTCAAATTTCACTGATATGACACGTAAACACTATTATCAACAATAACAAGGAAAAAGGTTGTGAAAAAAAAACAAAAAAGATTTCTGATGAAATTGCTCAAATTTACGAGGAATACTTCAATGTTCCAGTCATTAGGAATGTTGATTGGGTACCAACGGTTGCGTGTCAAACGTGTATTATGCGTTTACATGATTGGAAAAATGGTCGAACTGAGAGCGTGTCATATAGAGTACCAATGTTTTGATCCGCGCCAGTCGACCACGAAACAAACAAGTGCTACGTATGTGTGAATAATCACATTGGTTTGAACAGAACAAAAGCGGCGAATTTTTTGAATTACAAAAGTCTTCCATCGGCCCAAACCCACTTCAGCATTCAGTCGCAGTGCCAATTCCCAAAAGAACAAGCCCCACGGAGGAGTACATGCCACCAACATTTCAATCGGAGCCTGAATTGAGTACGTCTGCGTATCAACCATCTAATATTACTCCTCCATGCAAACACATTGAAATCACACAGCAGCGTTTGGATAGAATGGCAAGACAACTAAAGTTATCAAAAAATCGAATGCGAATCCTCACTCAAAATCTCAGAGCTGTAAACATCTTAGCACCAGGTGTAAAAGTTTGTGGTTCTCATGGTCGGCAACGTGAATTTGTTCAATTTTTTACTAACGAAAACAATTCGTTCGTGTACTGTCATGATATTCCTGGTTTGATGTCGGCTATGAATTACACGTATAAAGCAGATGAATGGCGCCACACATTCATTCCTTAAAATGTTCGAATGTACTTTAAAATGTTCGAAAAATGTAAAAAAATGGCAAAAAATAGCCAAAAATTGATGATTTTTTTTTCCCAACCTTTTTCTTTTTTTTTTGTTGATAATAGTGTTTACGTATCATATTAGTGAAATTTGAAACCAAAAAAATCGTGTATAGTTGAAAAAAATACTCAAAGAGTCGCTCAGAATGGCTCAAAAATGGCTCATATCGAAAAAATCAAAAAAATGACCATAATTTTCTTATATTGAGCCAATTTCACCAAACCATTGGTACCGTTGTGCTCAGGGAAGTCGTCCCGACACAACTAAACCGGTTATACCGCTGAACAATTTTTCGACTACAACAGTGTTATTTAAACAGTGTCTTTCTAAAAATGATATTCATGAATTTTGTACAAAATCTCATTTAACAATTTTATTGATGACGAATGCAATATGATGCATAAGATTATAATTTTGCACATTTGATAAATGAGCCATTTTGTTCATCTCTCGCGCCAAAAACATCTTGTGTGTATATTTTTTCCATTGGAATCACCTTCTATGCATTTAACTGCATTTGTAAAGAACTTTTTTAAACCAAACAATCAAATTTGATTGCAAAATGAATACATTTTCGGCACAAATTTAAGAATTTCTTCGAAAAATTGATGGCTATACACCAGTTCAGGCGCTGTACTTTTTACATGGGAAAAGATATCATGGAATTAGAATAGGTTTTGTATGTCTTTACACTAATTTATGCAGTTTATGAATATTACTATATCGTTGGAATTTGTTAGTCATCGTTCTTTTGATATTTCGACGATAATCATTCACACTATAAATGCGCCATAAATCGTATAAAACAAATGTGTTGCATATAAATGAGTACGAACATGGTCATTTCATTTCAGTCTTGTGTGTGTAAATACCATTGTATGATATAAACATGTTTCACTCACACAACTACACCGTGGACTGTACACAATATTGACGCGTGAAGAGATGAACAAATGTGAAAGAAAGAGTTCGAACATTAAATATCTAAGTCAGAGAGAGAAAGGAACGGTTACATTGATTTTATAACCACTATACATAAATCGTGCATGAAAGCACCAACATAAAAGTCCACTGGTTGTGCTTTCACAATATTGTTTGATATTTATCTCGTACAGATGGCGTAATTGGCAATGCTCATCTTTACTAATGCGACATCGGTAATGCTGAAGAAGGTTGAAAATAGGTCGATGAATGGATTGCCTCGAAAGATGAGGAATTCTTCAAACAAGGAATTAACAAACTTTCCATAAGATGGGATGAAGTTATAGCTAATGATGGGCAATATATTGGTTAATGTACTTTCGTTTAGTTATTCAAATAAATGCCATTTTCAAGCCAACAAATCCGCATTATTAATTCTCAAATTCAAAAAAATTAAGCGGCGCCCACTAAAACGCAGGCTGTGCGTCGCACAAGCTAACCTGTGTGCTCTATTGAACTTTCAGCACTGGACAATAACATCATTGTAGCGACGAATTAACACCATAAACAGCGAATGCATCATTCTCATTAATGAAGGGTTGCCATTCTTCTTTTTAATAAAATTGACATTTTGCCAAATTCAACCTAACTTTAATGGCAATTCATACTAATTATGTTGTGTTAAATTTTAGAGGCCTGCAGTAAATTTAATATAAAATATACTCGAACGCATTAAATTTGAACGCTGTACTTTTCTGTCGGTTATAATAAAAAAGCAGATTTCATATTATACAATTCAGTTTGACCTTAAATAAATGAGTTGGTAGAAAAACAAAAACAAAAACAAAAACAAATAATAAATAAATCATGCCTTCTGGTGTCGTGCACCACAATATTATAATCTGGTGGTGGTGATTCATTATTATCATTAATAATTGCCAACCCTCTTATGGTTCCTGTTGTAGGTTTCCTCGTTGTTGTACTGAGTCCATTACCACCATGGTTTTGCTGATGATGCAAAAGCGTTCTATTAACTGTCGATGTTGAAATTTGATTTGAGTGATTTGGGAGTGAAGGAGATCCGTTTTGCGTTGAATTCAAAAAGGGGATGGTTTCAGCTTTATCAGAATATTTTCTCCTGCAAATATTTGTTGAATCAGTTATTTAGTAATTATAAATTAAACTGAAATAATATAAATACATTGATGAAGAATTAACTGATTGTTATGTGACAAATATATGTGATTTACGTGCAATATTCAAAATTGATATATAAGTTTTTATATTTTAATTATAATTCACACAAAAAAAATTTTTAAAAACAATTCTTTTCAGGGATAGGGTCGACATGGACCATTAAAATGTGATCGAAACTCATAAAAATGTTCGTAATATTTTTTTCTAATAATAACCCCCATTGACATCAATCAAATTCGGACAACAATGTCAGCAGAATTTACACAAAACTAAAAGAGTTAGTTTTCTTTACTTTTTACAATTGTCATGCTAAAAATTTTGAGGAGCATTCAGATAAAAACATTCTTCTGCTGTAATCTATAGACATTACTCCTTCTAATATAAATGGCTACGATCTCCAAACGCATGTCTTGGCTGCGCACCACAAGAAATTGAAAAATGGAAAAATTGACTTGGTTCGTTTCTAGCCTCACAAGATGAGCAGTTTTTTCGACATGGAATTCATATGCTACCAGAAAGATTAAAAAAAATGGTAGCTAATGATGAACTATACAGGGTAGCCCAGTGAAAGTGTCCTTTTTTTCGCACCTAAATATTTATATCTACAGTAACTTTCCAATCACTCTTTTATTTACGGATATGTTTATTCATCAAAAAAGATCTGTACGAACAAAAGATCCGATCAAAAAAATACCAGAAAAAATCTGTCGAAACAACAAAAGGAGCGCTAAAGTCTTGGCTCGTGTGCACAATATCAGTCGATCTTCAATGCAAAGAGTATTCAAAGATGATTTTGGAATGACACCATTCAAAAAACACCGACAACATGGTTTGACAAAAAAAAGCAAGACAGGAAGCAAAAAAGCAAAGAGCTTTTGCGCCGGCACGCAACCTCAAACATAGTTTTTTCCGACGAAAAGTTGTTCCTTTTGCAGCCAAGTCTCATGGGGTTACATTGAATCTCAATGATCTGAAGATTAAAAAAATAACAAAATTGGATACATTCAAATAGAAAATCGTTTAATAAAATTTGTTTTCTTCAAAAGAAAAGACTTCATTTTTTTATTAAATATAAAAAGAACACTGGGCTACCCTGTACTTTGAATGATAATGTATTGTACCAATTTTTCGAAATAAAGCATCATTTTCACTGAGAAAATCCTTAACATTAAATTGTATAGTCGTTTTCATTAAGATCACTACAGTACTTTAAAAAATTAGGCAAATACTTAATTTTATAAAGTAATGTGTCACATATCTATATGGTCCAATTATATATGGAAAACATATTGCAGTGAATGTGAATTACGCAGAAAAATCTTGCATTAGATCTTATGAAATTAATTTCAAATGAATATAGCATATTTACATTACATATTGTATATATAATTTGGATTTTTTTTTAGTTTTACCGCCTTAAATCCAAATTTCATTTGATCTTAATTGTCAGCTGTTAACCGTCAACTTTCAAATTCGAAATAAGACGTTTGTTTTGTTTACATTACACAGCATAAATGTAGTAAAATTCAAATACCATTCATTTCGAATAAGAACAATAGAATTAATTGAAAATGGAAATATTGTGGTTGAACGATTCGGAGATAAACAAAATGTTTATCAGAATTTGTTGCTTTTGGAGGTTGAGATCGTTGCTCCCTCAAAACTTGGAATCAATTTGGTTTTGCTGTTCGGTAAGAGTAGATCAAAAGAGAAAAATGGAAAAAGACGTAAAAATTGGGAATAACAGTGAAAAAAGTGAACTCACTATTATCAAGAGAACATTGAATTCTGTGTTGAAAATTTGTTCAGATTTATTAGAAAAACATTTGTTTTCGTGTGTTTACATTTTTCGCAAAATTCAAATCAAAATAAGTGAAAAAAATGAACAAAATAAAGAAAAATATAATGAATTGATTGAAATCAGAGACCACTTGTATGACTACAAAAAATTGAAAGCGAATGAAGAAACGTTGAAAGAATTATATTTAAAGAAAAATAAAAAGGACAAATTAATTAAAAAACAAATAAACGGTTTAAAAAAATTGAACAAACAATTAAAATTATCAAAAGAACTAAATGAAATCAACAATGCTATAAAAAAAGTCGAACCATTAAACACTTTTACATTAATTCCGAAAATCATACACAAAAGAATATTCAACAGATATGAAGAAGATACATTTTACAATCTTTTAGTGCAATTGAACCTTTGTCCAAAGAGAGAAAGTAAATTAAATTCAAAATCAGAAGCAAATATTGAACCAAGTGAATTTCGAAAACCCAAAGGACGTGGTAAATGGACATATTGGCGAGAATTTATAAATGAAAAAAAAATATTAAGTGCATGTAGGAAACAAAAACAATACGACTTTAGTTTTGTTAGTGACATTTGTATTGATAACATGAAAAACAAAATAACGGAACAAAAATACAATAGAAAAATTGGACTTGATCCTGGTATGAAATGTTGGTTAAGTGGTGTTATAATAAATTTAAAAGAAGAAACAGAGGATTTATTAAAAATATCTTCTAAAGAATATTATCACATGATTGGTGACAAGCAACAGCAAAAAAGATTGAAATCACTGACAAAAGAATTTGAAGATAGAGCAGCAGCAGATAGAAACAATAGAGACATTTATGAATTTGAACCATCACCAAACACCAAAAATGGATGGATGAACTATATTCAACATCGCCTAAAAGTAATGAAAGACGGAATTGATGCGTGGTGTGATAAAAGGTAAGATTTGAAATTGTGTTTCAAATAATAAATACTCTCGATTGTGTTTCAAAACACAAATAATATCGATAATGTTTCAAATGATAAATTGTAATTGTTCAACAGAGTTGCAAAACTTGATCTCGATGCACATTTCGCCAAGCAGAAAACAATCGACAAAATTGTGAACAGATTTGTTGCGAATGATAATAGCCTTGTTTGTATTGGAGGTGCAAATTTGTCACCCAACTCTATAATAAAAAAACAACGCCGATGTCCAGGGACCAGAAAATTAGCCGTCGCATTGAAAAAGAAAAGAAATACAGATGTAATGTTTGTAGAAAAATTTAAAACATCTCAAGTATGCGGCAAATGCTTACAACCTTTTGAAGAAATTCATCGAGAAGGGAAATCAGCATTAAATAAGAAAGCTAGTCGAAATAAATTGTGCGTAAATTGTAAAGGAAGTCATCGTGATATGGAAGCAGCAAAAGTCGTCATCAGCAATAAAAATTCACGTGCATTAATAAAACAACGTCAACAACGGAACGAACGCCAAGAAAATCAACGCTCATTGTCGAAAGTTCGACGCTTCGACCAGAACTCATCGAATTTTCAAAGCAAAAGCAAAAATATTTCATGGCATCGTGATGTTTGTGCAGGACGTGCAATTCTTTATAAAGGTAATGATGGAAAATTCATCTATTTTTATAATTGTAAATTTTGAATACTATTTGCAGAATTTTTTCCAATTCTTTTGTTTTTATAATTGTCCAATTAAATTTTTTTTTGCAGGCATGTGCATATTGAAAAATATCGAAATTGCTTAATCACTGCGAAGACCACCACCAAAAGCAAAAACTAGTAATGAAACTACTCATAATGCAGATGCGGATGAGATAAACAGCACGAGAAAGCTGAGAAGAGTCGAGTGCAATGCAAAAACAACAAAAAAGAGACAAAAAAAGCAATAACAACATCAAAGATGATATAGCTTAAGAAGTAGTTGACATAAAAGAAATAACAGCAACATTTGTTGCAATGTTTGATTTCCAAATGGAAATGTAACACGAGTCCAAAATATAGTTATAAATGGACCATTAAGATATGTGCCGCAATGAATACTTTATTAAATTATGTATTTGCCTAATTTTTTAAAGTACTGTAGTGTAACAGATCTTAATGAAAATGACTATACAATGTACACTTGTACACATATTTCAAATTTTGAAAGCATTTTTCAAATGTCAACAAAGTATTAAGATTAATATATTAAGAGAATTAAGGACCTAAGAGAACTGTCATTGCTAGTTGTTTTTTTTTTTTATTCCATTAATTTTTCGAATTTTAATAATTATTTGCCATCATTTTTACACTAATTTGTTTTATTTACAAAGTAATTATACTGGTTTACAAAGATTCATTGAAGTTCATTTCTAATAAGTGGATTTTGTTAAACTTTTTTGTGATTTATTCAAGTTTTAATTTTTTGTTGTTGTAATCATGACAAATTTGCATTGCTGTGTTAAAAGTAAATGTCAGGGTTTGACATATGGTGGTATTTCTTTGAAATGTAAATTTTGCAGTAATCCAATATTTGTTCAATGTATGAGGAAAAAAGAAGAACATGTTAAAAAACTACTTGAATATTTTGGTTTGGCGAAAAAGTTCAAAGATGGATCATGGGTTATTGTGACACCAAATGAGGAGAATGATGAAAATCTGAAGTTTTTTTGTTACATTTTCAGTGAAAGTTCACCGTTTGCTGTCACTTGTGAAATTTGCAATGATAAGTTTTTTGATAAGAGTAGAAATAATGTAGAATTGAGTACAGACCAATTTCATGACACGCTTAATGAGATTGTTCAAGATGATTCAGAGATCGGAATGGATAAAAGCAATTCAATTAATGATCGTTCTCAAAGTGACATTGGACAAATATCATCAGAGGATGCTTATAATGAAAATTTGTCTCAAGTGATGAAGAGATTCAAACAGTTGAGAAATTCATCTGATGATTCAATGGACTTGAATAATTTTGATATTGTTGCTGAAATTACGAAAATTCATGTTGAAATTGCTGATTTGAAGCAATGTGTGATTTCAAAATTGGTTACTCAACTTGATCGGTTTAATGAAACTCCAGATAAACCAGAAGTAATTGTGAAACCAGTTATTAAGCCTTTAGATGGTGTTTACATATTACATGTTTCAAAATTTGCCAATGATTTCACAACCGATGATCTAGTTTCATTAATAACTGAAAAACTAGGAATTAAATCGGATTCATTTAGGGTTGATTTTGCGAGTAAAAAAGTGAATAAAAAATACAAACATATCAGCTTCAAAATTTCTACCTTGAGTAAAGGTGTTTGTGATTTATTGTTTAATTCAGACATTTGGTCACCGAATTATCAGATTAAGCCATTTGTATATAGAGCCAATGGTAAAGGGAATTCTGGAAAATTGAATAAAGTTGATCCTGCTGTTAATCGAGATAATTTAAAAACCACATTGAAAAATAAGAATGAATTATCAAATTTACAAAATCGTTCGATTCCATCAAAGAATATGCAAAAACTAAACATGAAAACTTCATCAATTGTTAATGTTCGAAATGATCATCGTTCCAATTATAACAATGTGAATGATAGCTTTCATCATCCACAACATCCTCTTCATCATCAACAAAGTTATCAACCGCAACAACGATTTAAACCACAACAAAAGTTTCAATCACAACAACATTTACAACCACAACAACAGTTTAATCAAAGCCAACAAGGTACTAATTGGTATGGTCTTCCTTTTTGGAATCGGGCTTATCCTGTACCATACATGAGTCCAATGCAGTATCGTCAATATATAAATCCGGCGCAATTTCATCAGAATTTTGTACCGTATCAAATGTTCCAGCCCATTTCCCATTAATGAATATTTCAAATAATGATGCCAAGGGAAAGAATTGCATTTACTCGTGCAATGTTAATGGTTTGCGAACTAAAATACCAGAATTTTTTTCTAATATTTTAATTAATGATTTTAAAGTTTATTTGTTGTGTGAAACGCACTTAAATAGCACCATAGGTAATAGTGAAATTTTTCCAAACGACTTTGATGTTTTTCGTTGCGATAGAACGGATCTTACAGAGAGGGATCAAACCATTAAAAAGTCTCATGGAGGTGGTGTTTTGATTGCAACTCACAAATCATTGAATGGTCAGTTAATTTTTGATGGTGAACTTTTTGGTGCGGAAATTATCTGTGTTTGTATTAGCATTAATTGCCGAAAATTTTATTTGCTTGAATTGTATATTAGACCTAATTCGCCATTTAAGATATTTGAGAATATAGTTAATGCTATAGATTTTTTGTTTTCGAAATCAGTTCATAAAGATTCAATTATTGTTTCTGGTGATTTCAATTTGCCTGATCTGTTATGGATCACGGGTGACATTGATTGTCCAAATGTTTCCTATCCTATTAATGCTTGTTCAAGGAAGGAATTATTTATTTTGGATTCCTTTCATGGATTTTGTTTCACAGATTAATGGAGTATCAAATGATAATGGTAAAATGTTGGATTTGATATGGACAAATGATTCAGATTTGATATATTGTTTAAATAGTGATATTTTTTTGGTAAATTCTGAAATACATCATAAATCCATTGAAGTTGTCATTTCTGGAAGTCAGAATAATGATAATAATTCCAATTTTTTTTTCTATCATGATTTTAGAAATGCAAATTATGATGAATTAAACAGTTGCTTCAAGAATATTGATTGGGATTTGATTTTGTCCAACGTTTCACTGGATGATAATTTGAATAATTTTTATTCTTGTGTTAATAATGCAATTAATTCTCATGTTAAATTGAAGAAAAGAATTACGTCAAATCACCCAAAATGGTTTGATTCAAATATGATTAATTTGAAAAATAAATTGAATAAATTGGCTAAAAAGAGACATAATTCGTTGAAAGATAACATTGATTTTAAATTGTCTCGTACGGAGTATAATAGATATTCACGCATTGCCTATAATAATTATATGATGAAAATGGAGAAATTAGTTGTTGATGATCCAATGGAATTTTTTAAATACGTTAATGATGTCAGAAGGACTACCAATGACTTTCCAAATGAAATGCATTATAAAGATCAAAAATCTTGCAAAAATAAAGATATTGCTAATCTTTTTGGTAAATTTTTTGGTTCAGCATATACTCAACACAATTTGAGTCCGTCTGATATTTGTAATATTGGAAGTTTTGAAACAGTTATGAACTTATGTCATAATATTCCCAAATTGATTATTGATGAGTCTGTTATATTACAAAATGTACTAAATCTTCCAAATAATTTAATTTCTGGTCCTGATCGGTTGCCTAATTTGTTTATTAAAAGATGTATTGATGCACTTATTAAGCCAATTTTTTTTTTAATGGACAAATCACTTAAATTGGGTTATGTTCCTGGCTTATGGAAGTCTTCTTTTGTAAAACCGATATTTAAAAGTGGATCGAGAAATAATATTGATAATTATAGAGGTGTGGCATTGCAAAATGTGATTCCAAAAATTTTGGATTCGATAATTGCGAAGCACTTGAATTTTCATATTAAGAACATAATAGATTCTAGCCAGCATGGTTTTGTAAGAGGTAGATCGACTATTACAAATTTGGTAGAGTTTACTTCGCAAACTTTAAATGAGTTGAAGCCTCATAATCAAACTGATGCTGTTTATATTGATGTTGCTAAAGCATTCGATTCAGTGAATGTTGATCTTTTGACCCATAAATTGAATGTAATGGGTTTGAATTGTCAGATTCTAAATTGGATTTCGTCATATATGAATGGTAGGAAACAGATTGTAAAATTTAACGATTGTGAATCGGACCCCATTGATGTTACTTCGGGTACGGGTCAAGGTTATCCCATTGCTGCAACGTTGTTCATATTGTTTATTGCGGATTTACCCAATTTCAGTGGTAATTCAACAATTCTTTCGTTTGCGGATGATGTTAGACTGTCTCATCACGTAGATTCAGTTGATGATTGTTATACTCTTCAAATTAGTTTGAATAGAGTGACAGAATTTTTTGAAATAAATAATTTAAAGTTGAATGTTAAGAAAACAAAAATGATGATATTTCATCGCTTTGGTAATGGTACTTCAATTATACCATTGGTGATTCAACAATTGAAAGAGTCAATCAAATTAAGGATCTTGGTGTGATTTTGGATGAAAAGCTTAATTTCAAAGCACATATTGAGTCAATGGTTGCAAAAGCTAAATCAAGATTGGCTTGGATTAAGCGTTTTGCATATGACTTTAGAGACCCATATACAATAAAAATATTATTTTTTAGTTTCGTTGTTCCTATTTTAGAATATGGTTCCCAAGTATGGAATACAAATAGTGTTGGTCAGAAAAAACGTATTGAATCAATTCAGAAGCAGTTTTTGCTGTATGCTTTAAGAAGACTTAATTGGAGCAATGGATTTCACCTACCGAAGTATGAACATAGATTGCTGTTGTTGCAAATGATTTCGTTGGAGAATCGCAGAAATGTTGCTCAAATAATGTTCATCCTAAAGCTGATCAAGAGTGAAATATGTTCGGAGTCTCTTCTGGAAAGGATTCAATTCAGAATCCCATATCATTCTGTTAGAAATGCTGTATTTTTGAGAATTCATGCTGTTAATCATGGCTATCAAAAGAATATGCCTTTGAATATATTAATTGAAACATTCAACAAATATTATAATGAAAAATCTTTAAATGAGTATGTAATAGACTTTAATGTCAACTCTAATGTAGTTAAGAAAAGATTAATTGAACTGTTTAAAAAACCAATGGATTAACCAATGATATGTTTATATTTATTAGATTCATTTTTGTAGTTCAGCGATCGCAGTGATTTGCTCCGAAATCGTTGGGATTGGCAATAGATCGTTGATTCGATACAATTATTGAATCAACTACTTTTATGTAAATTAATTGTAAATAATTTTCCAAATTTATTTAAATAAACCACCTTTGGCGAAGAAACGCTGTTCGGTGCAGTAGTAATAGTAATAGAATTGGCAACAAACAACAAACAAAAAGTTCTAATCTCATTATTTTGTATAAATATTGTAATTGGCTCAAATTTTTAAATTAAAATACCATTCATTGTAAATAAATAGATCAAAAACTACTTACTTTTGACTCAAGTATATCCATGTATGAGAATCTACACAAACCTAAAATTAAATTGTGTATTCAGAAAATTAAATATCTTCATTGTCTGTGTTCATACCAATAATGTGAGCAGAAAAGCGGTCGCCAGCCCAGCTATAGTCATTAAAGACAATCCGAGTAATGCACCTTTAAAAAATAAATTCAAAAATTTGTTCAGCAACTATTTCAAAATATAAAAATATGATATCTTATATCTATTGATACAGATGTCCCATTAATACCGAAGTATTAACATATCTTAATACTTACTACTGACGAATGCTATATTAACTATTAACTATTAACATCGATGTTAATACTCATATAAGATAACTATTAAGTATTAATTTGTTGAAGTTAATAACGCCATTTGCAATTTTGAACAGATCGTATATAGGAAAAAACAATTGTGGCATATCAAATAAAAACTGCATTCAAAGAAGGAAAAACTTTTTGATCGATTTTTCACGCTTTTCCGATCTGAAATTCAGAAAAATAAATGAATTTTTGCCCTTGTTTTTTGGGACCTAGAGGTATCACTTGCCCAGGCTGATCCATGTATTCTCAGGATTTGACCTGAATTCCAGAACTTCCTGTATGACATTCCATATCATAAATCGTTTACATGAAGTTCCATAAAGGAAGTTCTTGAATTCAGGCCAAATCCTGATATGCCACCATTTTTTTCAAATCAAAAATTTAAATCTATATACAATCGTCAAAATGAAAATGGCGTCTATTAACTCCAGCATATTAATACTTAATAGTTATCTTAATATAAGTATTAACATCGATGTTAATACATAATACTCATTTTAATACTCGTATTATGATTGGTCTTAATAGTTATAGATCGATCTAAAAGATCCTATTAAAATTATTTTAATACAAATGTATTAAAATATAATTTTAATACAAATGTATTAAAATATAATTTTAATACAATGTATTAAAATAATGTATCTATTGGAAAATCAGAGGATCGAAAAAAATTCAAAATAATTTTAAAAGGAGAGTAGAAAAATCATTCGGTTATATAAAGGAGAGCATATTCACTTAAATACAAATACAATGAAAATCGAAAATCCGTACTCTCTTTTACATTTATGTTACAATTACTTACTCTCTTTTTTGCTATAAATCGGATAACATACTCTCCTCTCGATCACTAATAAAAGAAGTATCTCATTTTCTATATTTTATCGATTATTTATATGGTCTCTTGAGGTCCATGTCGTTGCCCCCTCAATAGATCTCATATATATCACAGTAAGGCATTATACGGAAATTTATTATACTAGATACTCAGATTCTTAAAATATAATGTAGAGCTACTTTAGGAACGAAAAACATAATATGCCTATAGTTGTATTTCCTTAAAATTATACTTTCTTTTTTCTTATTTATTTATGTTTTTTAAAGTATAGAGAAATTTAATTTATTTATATATTTAATTAATCTAATGAATTATTCTAGAAAAAAAATTCACAACTTAAGCGTTCATAATGCGATGTAGATTATGATCTACATTTGTAGTAGGTCTTAAGAAAGGCTTCTTTGAGTTCATTTTCTATTAATCGTATTGTATATTCCCACGCGTGGATATAAATCTTCGATATCCTATAATTTTAAAATGTATAAATTAAACATATTCTTAATATTGTAATAATAATAAAAACATTCTATAGGCAATCACTACCAATTCAAATGATTCAATAAGACAAATACAATCAAATTCAAGTCAATCAAATCTGGAATGTACAATATTTCATCGCCACATTATTGGTATTGCTAATTAAGATTTTTTCTTATGAATTTTTGATCACTTATTTATATTTTTTATTTGGTATATATTAATATAAAACAACACAAAAATTCACAATATTTACACCCCAGTTCTGACTCTCCGTAAACGCCTTTATCCCTCTTTAATTTTCCTTCTACCTTACCTTCTAACCTCCATTTTCCACTCTAACACCTTATTACCCCTTTTTCCCTTCCCCCCCTCCCACTTCCCTCTTTCCCCCACCACTCCCCCTCCCCCCATCCCTTTACACTATTTTATCACCATATCCCACCCCATAACCACAAAAAACCCCTTTATTTTTTATTAAATATTCCCTTCTATTTTCTACCTTCCCTAATTCTACCCTACCACCCACCACCCAAAACCCCTACCAACCACCTAAAAATATTTACCAATATTATTAATTATTACTCAACCCCCACCAACACAACAACACCTACAAATACTAATAAAAAAAAAAAAAGTTAATATAAATTCATCCCTCTTCTATTCTCTCCTTTCTGACAATATTAATATAATCATATTCTTTCCCCCCCTCTTTTCCTTCTACCCCCAACCTTACCCCCACCATTTCCTCTTCTTCTTTTGCTTTTTCGACTGGCGCCACCTTAATCCAACATATTTTTTTTTTTCCCAAACACTTTATCCCTCTACATTCTTTTTACTTTTTTTCATTCCCCCACTTCTCCTTTAAATTATAAAATTAAATTTAACATTTAACATTTTTACTCTGCAAAATTAACACATTTACACAACACAATTAACCACCACAACCCTTACCCTTATCTTTTAAAAAAATACTTTTTAAACAATTTCACAAAGCAATATTAGCTTAATATTAATTTAAACCAATTATTATTTGCATATCAGAACCTCCCAAGACCTCCAAATCCATTTAATAAAAAAATGAAAAAAGACAAAAGAAAAAAAATTCTAATTCCACAAGGAAACATTTTTCACAGAAATTATTCAGTATTCATAGAAGGAATATAACAATTCAGACACTAACTCCAGACATTCGTACATCTTTATATTGCTTTTTATTTAAAGTACCGCACTTAATAAGTCCCTACACATTGCACGCCTTCAAAGAGCATTTAGCTTGCTTGCTTATATCCCTTTCTCTAGCTTTTCATCATCCTATCAACACAGCCTTCATATTTATTTATCTTTTCCAAGTTTTATTAATAATTAGGGAGGTCATGTTAACTTCAATTCTAACACTATATATTTTACTTAATTTATTAACTTTAATTAATTGTTTTTTTGTTTTTCTTTAAAAGGTTTTTAAGCTAAATTCACTTAATCAATTGAAGTATTGTAATTTTTGGTTCATCTTTTTATACTTATTTCTTTTTTCATATTGTTGCAAGAAAATTTAACGTGAAAGATTATGGCTTCATTATTCCTCTACATTTTAAACAGAATAGATAAAGCTATTCTTCAAAGTGACCACTCCACTAATGTTTTTTCACTATTTCCTCCAAATTTGAGATGAAGACTAAAGCGTGGACATCATTTTGCTTATCGTTGAGAAAGCTGGCTTTTAACTACACATCTCCTTGAAGCAATCACACAGCTTCTCGAAGAGGGAGGATTAGAGGAAAAAATTTGCATCTTTCAAAATATGCACTTTTTCCAAAAACAATTTATAAAATTTTAACGGCACTTTTTGGAATCCAAACAAGTCTTACTGCTTTTATTGATCAACAAAAACATAAAGCGGTGGTTTCTCCATAAAATTATAATCAAAAAATCCAAAGAAATCACAACAAGAATAAAGAAACAACAACAACAAAAATAAACATTACAACAACAAAAATAAAACAACAGGAATAATATCAATTTTAATTCTCAAAGAGTTTCTGGCAAAAGGCGAAATACTTTAAAAATTATCATAGAGGATTTAAATACGGAAATCGGAACTTCAATACCGAAATTACATCGAGATCAAGATCAACATCAGCAATCAAGTTGGCATCAATTATCTCTCAAAATGGAACCGGTTTCATGAAAATCAGGGAACAACGACCATTTAAAACACAACTTCAATTTAATCAAATTCAACACAACCTAATTGAATGATCTTCTTACTTTTCTAATCCGGCATATCCTCAATTTTAATCCTCTCAATTCCATCAAAATAATAATTTATATTGATGTTGCAAAGCATTCACTCTTAATTTACCTTTTATACAAAATTAATATCATGGGATTGAATTCTCAACTTTTAAATTGAAACTTCTTATATGAATGGTAGAAACAAATTATCAAAGAAATGATTGTGAATCAGATCCTATAAAGTTTTTTTCGGAACGGATCAGGTTATCTCATTGCTCAATATTTTTATATTGTTTATCACTATTTACCAAAATTTAGTGGTAACTCATAAATCCTTTCTTTTTATACGTTAACTTTCCCAACATAGCTTCAATTAATGATTGTTTAACTCTTCAAAAAAGATTTCTGATTTATTTCAAAAAATTCTGTCACTCTATTCAAACTCATTTGAAGAGTATAACAATCATCAACTGAATCTACGTGATGAGACAGTCTAACATCATCCGCAAACGAAAGAATTGTTGAATTACCACTGAAATTGGGTAAATCCGCAATAAACAATATGAACAACGTTGCAGCAATGGGATAACCTTGACCCGTACCCGAAGTAACATCAATGGGTCCGATTCACAATCGTTAAATTTTACAATCTGTTTCCTACCATTCATATATGACGAAATCCAATTTAGAATCTGACAATTCAAACCCATTACATTCAATTTATGGGTCAAAAGGTCAACATTCACTGAATCGAATGCTTTAGCAACATCAATATAAACAGCATCAGTTTGATTATGAGGCTTCAACTCATTTAAAGTTTGCGAAGTAAACTCTACCAAATTTGTAATAGTCGATCTACCTCTTACAAAACCATGCTGGCTAGAATCTATTATGTTCTTAATATGAAAATTCAAGTGCTTCGCAATTATCGAATCCAAAATTTTTGGAATCACATTTTGCAATGCCACACCTCTATAATTATCAATATTATTTCTCGATCCACTTTTAAATATCGGTTTTACAAAAGAAGACTTCCATAAGCCAGGAACATAACCCAATTTAAGTGATTTGTCCTTTGTGAAAAAAAAAAATTGGCATCAATACATCTTTTAATAAACAAATTAGGCAACCGATCAGGTCCAGAAATTAAATTATTTGGAAGATTTAGTACATTTTGTAATATAACAGACTCATCAATAATCAATTTGGGAATATTATGACATAAGTTCATAACTGTTTCAAAACTTCCAATATTACAAATATCAGACGGACTCAAATTGTGTTGAGTATATGCTGAACCAAAAAATTTACCAAAAAGATTAGCAATATCTTTATTTTTGCAAGATTTTTGATCTTTATAATGCATTTCATTTTGAAAGTCATTGGTAGTCCTTCTGACATCATTAACGTATTTAAAAAATTCCATTGGATCATCAACAACTAATTTCTCCATTTTCATCATATAATTATTATAGGCAATGCGTGAATATCTATTATACTCCGTACGAGACAATTTAAAATCAATGTTATCTTTCAACGAATAATGTCTCTTTTTAGCAAATTTATTCAATTTATTTTTCAAATTAATCATATTTGAATCAAACCATTTTGGGTGATTTGACGTAATTCTTTTCTTCAATTTAACATGAGAATTAATTGCATTATTAACACAAGAATAAAAATTATTCAAATTATCATCCAGTGAAACGTTGGACAAAATCAAATCCCAATCAATATTCTTGAAGCAACTGTTTAATTCATCATAATTTGCATTTCTAAAATCATGATAGAAAAAAAAATTGGAATTATTATCATTATTCTGACTTCCAGAAATGACAACTTCAATGGATTTATGATGTATTTCAGAATTTACCAAAAAAATATCACTATTTAAACAATATATCAAATCTGAATCATTTGTCCATATCAAATCCAAAATTTTACCATTATCATTTGATACTCCATTAATCTGTGACAAATCCATGAAAGGAATCCAAAATAAATAATTCCTTCCTTGAACAAGCATTAATAGGATAGGAAACATTTGGACAATCAATGTCACCCGTGATCCATAACAGATCAGACAAATTGAAATCACCAGAAACAATAATTGAATCTTTATGAACTGATTTCGAAAACAAAAAATCTATAGCATTAACTATATTCTCAAATATCTTAAATGGCGAATTAGGTCTAATATACAATTCAAGCAAATAAAATTTTTTGCAATTAATGCTAATACAAACACAGATAATTTCCGCACCAAAAAGTTCACCATCAAAAATTAACTGACCATTCAATGATTTGTGAGTTGCAATCAAAACACCACCTCCATGAGACTTTTTAATGGTTTGATCCCTCTCTGTAAGATCCGTTCTATCGCAACGAAAAACATCAAAGTCGTTTGGAAAAATTTCACTATTACCTATGGTGCTATTTAAGTGCGTTTTACACAACAAATAAACTTTAAAATCATTAATTAAAATATTAGAAAAAAATTCTGGTATTTTAGTTCGCAAACCATTAACATTGCACGAGTAAATGCAATTCTTTCCCTTGGCATCATTATTTGAAATATTCATTAATGGGAAATGGGCTGGAACATTTGATACGGTACAAAATTCTGATGAAATTGCGCCGGATTTATATATTGACGATACTGCATTGGACTCATGTATGGTACAGGATAAGCCCGATTCCAAAAAGGAAGACCATACCAATTAGTACCTTGTTGGCTTTGATTAAACTGTTGTTGTGGTTGTAAATGTTGTTGTGATTGAAACTTTTGTTGTGGTTTAAATCGTTGTTGCGGTTGATAACTTTGTTGATGATGAAGAGGATATTGTGGATGATGAAAACTATCATTCACATTGTTATAATTGGAACGATGATCATTTCGAACATTAACAATTGATGAAGTTTTCATGTTTAGTTTTTGCATATTCTTTGATGGAATCGAACGATTTTGTAAATTTGATGATTCATTCTTATTTTTCAATGTGGTTTTTAAATTATCTCGATTAACAGCAGGATCAACTTTATTCAATTTTCCAGAATTCCCTTTACCATTGGCTCTATATACAAATGGCTTAATCTGATAATTCGGTGACCAAATGTCTGAATTAAACAATAAATCACAAACACCTTTACTCAAGGTAGAAATTTTGAAGCTGATATGTTTGTATTTTTTATTCACTTTTTTACTCGCAAAATCAACCCTAAATGAATCCGATTTAATTCCTAGTTTTTCAGTTATTAATGAAACTAGATCATCGGTTGTGAAATCATTGGCAAATTTTGAAACATGTAATATGTAAACACCATCTAAAGGCTTAATAACTGGTTTCACAATTACTTCTGGTTTATCTGGAGTTTCATTAAACCGATCAAGTTGAGTAACCAATTTTGAAATCACACATTGCTTCAAATCAGCAATTTCAACATGAATTTTCGTAATTTCAGCAACAATATCAAAATTATTCAAGTCCATTGAATCATCAGATGAATTTCTCAACTGTTTGAATCTCTTCATCACTTGAGACAAATTTTCATTATAAGCATCCTCTGATGATATTTGTCCAATGTCACTTTGAGAACGATCATTAATTGAATTGCTTTTATCCATTCCGATCTCTGAATCATCTTGAACAATCTCATTAAGCGTGTCATGAAATTGGTCTGTACTCAATTCTACATTATTTCTACTCTTATCAAAAAACTTATCATTGCAAATTTCACAAGTGACAGCAAACGGTGAACTTTCACTGAAAATGTAACAAAAAAACTTCAGATTTTCATCATTCTCCTCATTTGGTGTCACAATAACCCATGATCCATCTTTGAACTTTTTCGCCAAACCAAAATATTCAAGTAGTTTTTTAACATGTTCTTCTTTTTTCCTCATACATTGAACAAATATTGGATTACTGCAAAATTTACATTTCAAAGAAATACCACCATATGTCAAACCCTGACATTTACTTTTAACACAGCAATGCAAATTTGTTATGATTACAACAACAAAAAATTAAAACTTGAATAAATCACAAAAAAGTTTAACAAAATCCACTTATTAGAAATGAACTTCAATGAATCTTTGTAAACCAGTATAATTACTTTGTAAATAAAACAAATTAGTGTAAAAATGATGGCAAATAATTATTAAAATTCGAAAAATTAATGGAATAAAAAAAAAAACAACTAGCAATGACAGTTCTCTGACGTTTTTTTTTGGTTTAAACTGGTTTCCTGAATATATCCACCTTGCAAAACCAATGTTTTACAATTAAAATTACTAATTTGCATTACTCGCTACAATTACAACTAAATAACGCAAAAAGTAATTCCGTGCGTTACTTTTTGCGTTATTTAGCGGTAATTGTAGCGAGTAACGCAGGATTAGTCAAAAAATGTAGCGTAAGTAAACAATGCAAATTATTTGTGTAGTGCGAGTGGAACGAAAACCATGCAAACATGATGAGTGAACGTGACAACTATATGTTTACATGTTTTTCGTTCCACTCGCACTACACAAATAATTTGCATTGTTTACTCACGCTACATTTTTTGACTAATCCTGCGTTACTCGCTACAATTACCGCTAAATAACGCAAAAAGTAACGCAATAAATTTTGTAATGCAAATAAATAATTCGCTACAAATAATGCGCGTTATTAACGCATTTTTTCGTTACTGCCTGACTCTGCAGTGTGTATAGGTTTTTGTTGGGGTAACTACATTTATGAACAGTGCAAGTCCCTTATATTTTAAAAATTATATTGAAATTTTCTTGTACTTACACCCAAGATTTGTTTCAGTGAATGATGCTGTGGCGTTCTTATCAAGTACAAGATTGTTTCCAGTGAACTAACCGCGCGTGTGGTATTCTCTCGCACCAAAATAACGTTATCAAGAAGAATTTTTAATGCTGTTTGATTGAATGTTGGTCTTTCAAAAATATCTTCCAAATCGTACATTAAAACCTTATTGCGAATATCATGTTTCAGTCTCTCAGTCTGAAAATAAATGCCATATGTAGTGTAATATATACATGCATTTCATTATACTGCTATTAAATATACAAATTCAAGAGCTTTTAATTTTTCAAAAGAAAGATGAAATCGATGACTAATATATAAAATCAACATTTTATTCTGTTGACAATTTCATTGAAGAGAAAAAATGGTTTTGATTGTACGGAATGTATACACAAATTGAATAACAAGTGAATAATGCGTTTTGTGTTTTCTTCTTTGATCTTGAAATATTTAAATCGTTTCAAACCTCAAATCTATAACGATAAATGGAATGTGATTGATGGATGTCAACTTATTTTCAACGCTTAGACATAACACATTAGTATGAGAAGATAAAAAATGAAAAACAAAAACTCTCTAAATTTTATTTATGTGCTTTTTTCAATAATAATGTTTTTGTTTTTCTCTTTTGATTCGAAATTGACATTACTTTCAATGTACTAAAATAGTTTCAGCAACAATGGAGAGTAAGTGGAGAGGAGAAGATGGCGGAATTGCTAAAATAATTTCATTGTAATAAGTTTGTTTTTTCTCTACATCATATCATAAAACATATTCGTATTCCATATTAATTTTTTTGCCTTTTTTTTGTTTATTTTCTGTTATTCATGGAGTACTTGGGAAAGATGTCGCCTTGCAATCTAATTGTAAAATAATTGGAATCACCAACCTAGTGAATGAGAAGTATGAGAAGAAATCAAAGCGACAGCAAAAAACATTGAACGACAACAAAGAAGAAATAAACGACAACGACAATTGGCAGCAATGATAGTTTTAGTTCTGACATGAAGTTTATAATTCAAATATATAATTCTATTAGTAAATGTCCATCAATCAGTAAGATTGAGTCCTTTAGTTCATTGGTTTCTTTCATATATAAAGTAAGAGCTCGAAAAATTGTAAATTTAGTATAATGAAATTCATGATAATGCCGCTTCTATGCGCCAGAGCTTCGACTGTTTCAGTTGACGTTGTAAGCAAGGTCAGAAGAGAAATCGCTAAGCTGTGTATCCTATTTAAAATGTGCCTGTTTAAAAGCAAATTAAATTATTACAAAAATTACCTTATTTGTAAAATTCGTCACTAGCCCATCAATTTGGCGAGCTGAATATAAGGTTTCAAGCATTCCATTATGGAAGTCGTCATTTCCATAAAGACCTGAAGTGAAAAGTATAAAAAATGTAATGTTAACCAACTGAATAATACGCTCTGTTTGCAGAATCATTTATTTAGGAACAAGTTGGCGACATTTTTTCAAAGACAGTGCAAATGTAATCGAACGATTGCATTCCACTCATAATTTCGATTATTATCAAAAGTTATCAAGAATGGAAGAAAAATCAATCGAGAATATTTAACATATTCGATATCACTTGTATTTACCTAATCCGATGGCAGCACAGCAAAATAATGTTGTTGAAATCAATGTGAATTTCTGGCATGCTTGAGATTGAAATTTACTGGTTGTATGATCGCAGCATCTTGTCAATAAATATAACAATAATCCAACTAATGATAGGATAAGAAAGGCTGCGGGTATAAATGCCAATATTCCCAAGCTCTGAAAATTTTAAATTATCATATAAATACTATTATTCTCACCTAAAAGCTATACATGTATATAATAGAAAATATTCAGTGTTATATTATATGCAAAGTTTTAAATGACCATAAAATCACGAAAATTCTTAGTTCTTATACCTACAACAGAGTGAACACTTTTTTTTATCATTTATATTAAAAGCAGAAAAAATACATGAACATGTCTTTTATCAGCAAACTGCAATCATTTTTTTAACTATATTTCCATTTTATTTTATTTTATCGTAATACAATATAATTATTAGATTTGATATTGCTAATATTGAAAACAAATAAACAAAGAATATTAAAAACATATTAAATATCCGTTTGAATTTTTTTTTTTATTTTTTGATCAAAAAATATCTTAGTTCGAAGAGTAAATATTTATAATTCTTTGAACAAATAATTCTATTTATTACGTTGATGTGAAAATAAAGTATGTACGATCTAAAGTAGTTTTAGTTACAATTGTGATCTACAGTAATTTGAAGAAAAATTATTACACACTGCATACAGTACTAAAAAAGTAATCAAGAAGTTTTCATTTTCACACACATCGTTGAATACTAATATAGCATATTGTAGAAGAATAGAGAAGTTCGTTTACTATTAATGTCGAACAATCAAAATGTTAAAAATGAAAAGAACTTACTTCTTTATAAATAACACTTTTCGGATCAAATGTGGAGTTCACGCGATTAAGTGTTACATTTATGTGTGGTACGGAATGAACTAAACGAACTAAAATGCTTGGTTGACGATCTAAGTTCATTTTTTCGTTGTTCTATTTCACTAAACTTCACTGAATAACGTTATATTCGTTTTTATTTTATTTCTTTTGATTTTTACGTTCAATATTGCTCAATGTAGTAATTTTATTCTAACATCTGAATTACATAATGAGGTAATTTCTATTTTAATATACATCTGACGCTATGTAGTACAATCATAATCGTATTATTCATTTTTTCGAAAAATGGATTTAATTCATTCAATATTTTTTTATTACTTTATCAAGTTCCAATTTTCATGAAATCGATTTCACTTTATATTAGGCAAGTGTTCATTTAGTTTCTTTATAAATTTTAATTTTCAATAATCAACATAAATGTATCAACATTTTTGGATAATTCACTTTTTTCCACTGTACGTCAGTCTGAAAAAGGCCCTGCAGTATATTGGCAATACTGCCTGCTACACACCCCTAATTTTTATCCGTTTTTCACGAATTTTCGATTTTATTTATAATATTTTGTTAAATAGTATGAAAAATATTTGTATTTTATACTATATTCTTTATTGTTTTACAATTAATTCACAACAAGAATGCCTATGTAATTATAATAAACAATTGTGTATTCAGTGCAATTATAGTATTACATCAATTGTCAAATTGCATGTATATTTACGTCAAATCAGTGGTTCACATTAAACTGTCCAAACATTATGTCTCATTCATATTAACATTTTCACCCAAAATTTCAGCATATATATTTTAAATAAAATTATTATGAAAAAGATTCAAATACCAATTTTTATTATGTTTTTTTTTAAATGAAATTGCATATCAAAGAAATTAAAAAGTGAGATAAGATTTTTCCATAGTTACGAGTCATACTTTCTTCACTTCAAAACTTCTTTACTTTCGTCTGTATTAAAAGAATATTTTAAATAATAACTTTTTTAAAGTAACAATTTAATTTATATTTTTTCAATTGTGGTTTGATTATATTTTTCATTTTATGCTGGTTGATCTGCTGTATACGGAGTGATTCCATTGAGAACCATAGCCTGTAGAATATCACTAACGTACGAAGCCACATCAGTATGACTTCGTTCACCACGTTGGATAAAAGGATGTAATAAAAGCTTGCTATATTTCGGGCGATTACTCTCCTCTTTGATTAAACATGTATTTACAAAGTCGACAAATTCATCTGAAAATGAAGTTGATGACTCACATGATGTGGTTAAACGTGGTGCTTCTCCTTGAACAACTTGATATAACTGTTCGAAAACACTACCTAAGGGGGGAAAATAGAAATACATATCATTTAATATACAGTTAATATTGCATTTATTTTAATAAAATACACTACCCCATTTTGGATATGGAAAACGTCCAGTAGCAATTTCCATTAGAGTTATTCCTAGACTCCAGACATCACTCCTTGAGTTTGAGAAGTGCATTTTCAAGAATTATTCAACATTTTTATTATCTCACAAATTTAACAAAATAAGATTGATGTGTTTCTTATAAACATTTGAATAATTAAATTTTTGATAACAACCAACTTCAGTCCTTGTGAACAATGGAAGCACTACAGCTATTATCATATTACTAATCAAATAATATGAAAAAATAATTTTTTCCATAATAAAAGAAAAAAGGTTACCTTACGTCATATCCTTTAGCTCGTTGGGGATCAATTCGTTCCGGCTGTAATTTAAAATACAACTATGAAATGAGAAGACTTTGCATTGTTACATCTAATGTAAAAATTTAAATGACATCGGAGGGTTTGAATAATACGATTTAAGTTTATTGTATTGCAATTATTTGAGGTAAAACTTTCGATTTGCTGTTTATTTTTTAAAAAAAACTTGTTGATGAAAGATGACTAGTTAATGAAAAAAATGCACATTTTTCTATAACGACATTTGATATTGATGATTACAATATAACAAATACTTGCAATAAATAAACAATGCCATTTTAATTTTTCTGACCAATATTTTAGTTATTTAATAATTTATTAATACTTATTAAATGCTTACCGCCATATAAGGTCTACAACCTAAGGGGTATAATTAAAATGAAATATTTTGTAAATATGTTAAATTTCATGAATTTTTTAAATTTTTCGAAATAGTATTGAGTATCATGAATAACTATAATCGTGTCAAAAGTATTTTGGAATATATGAACAATATAAATATATGAGGTCTTATCAATATTTTTTAATATAGAAAATATCTCACAAATATCCGAATAAAAAGTGTTCTTCGTAAAAATATTCATAAAGGGTTCTTCGACCCTAGTACCAACCCGCATCTTTTGTACGAGCTATCGAATCCACCAGTTGACCAGATATCCCAAAATCACATAACTTTATATCGCCACGTCTGTGTAGTAAAATATTGCTAGGTTTGACGTCACGATGAATAATATTCAATTTTTGTTTGAGATAGTTTAAAGCCTTCACAGTTGCCACTGTAATTTTTGCCAAAATTGATTCTGTGGATTTACCAAAAGAATTTCAATAATACTGTTAGATAATTTTGATTTCATTTAAACCAATTTAAAAATTTCCGTGGTTCACAAGAATTCCGTTACCATTCTTTTTAACAAATAAATCATTTAAATTATAGCATGGCTGCCGGAGCTAACTAATCATCTCAGTTCTTTTTTATTGAATTTTAAAATGTTCATTTTGAAAGCATTAGATGAAATGCAACTACTACACAGAAAATAACGCAGTTTATATACATCAAAATGCGGTAACTTGGCTGAGTGCGGTGAATTTTTTACTGACTGCGGTTGATTTTATTCTGTTTTGTAGGAAAGTATGTCAAGTTAGTGACGCATTCAGCGTAAGATTGTCTAAAAATGTAAGTACAGTATTGAATATGCAGAGGTTGCTTATTTTGCACGGATCGCAGTAACCTAATTGATACAACCAAATAGAAGGAACTTAACCGCAATCAAAGAAAAATTCACCACACATAGCCAAGTTACCGCAATTCATTGACTATCAACCGCGTTCTTACTTTTGTTTGAGTAAGAATTAGTTTGTATATGTATATTTTGTTAATCTAATTGTTCATGGCATACTGCAATAGAGCTATATAATTTGGATGAATATTTTTATAATTTGCATATGATACATATTCTTGTGAGTTTTTAAATCCAGAAAATATTCAAATTTGTATAATTTGTTCAGTAATTGAATTAATGTGCTAGTATAAATACAATCGAAGATCAAATAACCTGGAATTAGCTGATGCTGAGTTTCGCATATAAATTTATAAAATTTGTCCAACGATGTATCCATTAACTCCATGCAAATCCAACAATCTCCCTGCAGAAAAAAACATGATTGATTTTTCATCCTTTTCTACATTTATAGTTTTTTTGTTTTCATATATGGAAGTTTCATCAAAATATTAACCTCTTTGAAGAGAGCTCCATAAAATTGGACTATGTAATTACAGTCATTTGATTTCATTACCACTTCTAGATCCATTAATAATTGTTTCTGTTCTTTCTCATCCACAGTTGACCTTATTCGTTTAACTGAAAATATATTGGGTCACATAATTAAAATAATCTTCATGTTAATTTCAAATATGTGAATATCGAAATGTGATTCTTGTTTATATTATTGGAGTTAGAGACAGAACATAAGCAAACAGATATTATTGAATTAATTTTATCACAAAATTTAACGGAATCCATTTGCAGATAGTTTGAATGTGATTGAATATTTTCTTGATTTATTGATCCTAAAAAGAATCCACTGATTTGAATGAATTACCGTACCGGCCATTGTTGTATTTGTACGGCGAAAAAGCATCATATTCACGGCCCCATATGCACCTCTTCCTATTTCGCCCAGATCCTCTAAATCTTCTGATGTAAAGTCTAATGTTGTACCCGGTATTGGCTGAATTTTTCCACTGGCTTGTAAACGAATTCTTTCTCTAAGTCATATAGACATTAATTGTATGAATCTTTTTTTGAAAATGTATCACTTATTCCTTATTTGTTACTATGTGATATATTTTTGTTTCTCACCTCGTTCGATCCGGCACATTTGGAGATTTTATTATTGATGAGCTTTTAACCGTGTCCGGTTGAAAACTCAATTTTAATAGTCTTCGGCGTTCGTCGGCCATTCTTATTATCGTTGAATATAATCAAATATAGATAAAAATACCAATTCCATTAAAAAATTAATGACAAATGTATTCACAAATTACAAAAAATATCTTTTATTAGTTAAATTATAAAAATCAAGTAAAAATCACTGAAAATTTTTTGATTATTCTACACTATAAAGGCTGACAGAATTTTTCTTCCCTAGTGGCTCCACTGTATGTCAATCATTAATTGACATTTGTTACTAAATACTTAATGTTTGGTGAATAACTGATTTAAAAATATCATTAAATACCAAAAAGTTTTATCGAAATAATTATTTATAAAAAGCTGTATCGAAATAATTACCATTGTATAAATTATATTTCAAAAGGAATAGTACTTACAAGTGTACTTAATGTAGCTATAGCTATATTTTTATCTCTAAAATTGCAATTATATGGTTTAATTTCCTAACTACCTTGTGTTATTGTCTCCATAGTAACTGAAAATTCAACACAAAAAAAATCATACAATCTAGAAGCGGGTAAAATAAATAAATATGTAAAAATGGTATTTGATTGTAATGAATTTATATAAAATCTAGAAATTTGGGTTAATTTTATTAAACATTGTTAGATATTATCACGTACGAATAAAAATCAAATGGACAAAAATTCAAGAAATAAAAAAATCGAATTCGAAGATTTTGTCATGAAACGTGACTATACGGGGGGTCGAACTTTATTAGAGGTAACTTTTTTTTAAACTTGCTAATTATTTGAGTATAATTTTATTTGAATTTTAGTATACCAATTCTGGAAATAAAGAACAAGCTAAACATTGGAAAACGTTTTGTAATTTTCATTTGGGAAATTATAAAGAAGCACTGAAAGAATATGATTATTTGAAAGAATCAATGAATATGGCAGTATGTCAGTTCTTCTTGGGTAAGTACTGTTTGGAAGAAAAATTCAACCTTTGGTAGAATGTGGAAAAATCTAGTAATTTTGATTACTGTTAAACAGAGAATTGTAAATATTTATCCACATATTTATTAATTGTTCGTTAACAATAATATTTTCAGTGATAAACTAACATATCTTATATAATATTTTTTAAATATAAACCAAATTTATTTTAAACACATATCCTAATTGTAAGGTGTCAACGGACCAAATTTGATCGTCCAATTTTCTTTCCATGTCCATTAACACTTAACAGGGTTTTTTTTTAAATTGAACTGTATTTCATGTCAATATTCCACTTAGGTTATTTTGTGTATAAAAAAAATAGAATAAATCAAAATTTGACTTTAGGAATGTATGCTGAATCTCAGGAACTTCTGGAGGACTTACCGAATAATCCCTTGAAAATTCGATTGCTCTTTCACCTGGCGCAAAAATTGAATGATGATGACAGATTATTAGACCTACACGGTTCATTGGGTCACGCTATAGAAGATCAACTGTGCTTAGCATCAATGCATTATTTACGAGCTCATTATCAAGATGCTATTGATGTTTATAAGAAAATTCTTCTTGACCAAAAGTAAGATTATATTTTCAATTTCAATTTAGAATTATTATTTGCTGAAAATTAGAAAATATTCTTAGGACCACTTTTATCAATAAATTTTCTCAATATTATGAATAATTCTGAATCTTATGTTTACCGATTAAAAGCCCCATGCAAGTCCCTCGTCCTGATTTCAATGTTTCAAAGAGTATCTAGAAGAGTATACTGACACTACAAGATATATTTAATAGTAAACAATAAAAAATCAAATAAAATATGTTAACATTGATAAGTTTATCGACATCTTTGCCTCTTCTTATGCGCTGGAAAAAATTGCAGTGTGGGATGAGGATTCATTAGATTCACTTTTAATCTTGAATATAAGTAAAAAGGGAGTATGGTGAAATAAATAGAATATTTGTTCTATAGTAGTTTTTGATTCAGAAAAATATGTTGCACAGTAATTAGTGAACCAAAGGAAGTAAAATTTAAAAATTTAAAAACTTAAATGCTTCTTATTAATTTATTTAAATCTTGATCGAATTTTGTGAAATAATGAAAACATTTCAACAGAATACTTATTAATTTTATATTTTCACAGAGAATTCATTGCTTTGAATATATATTTGAGTTTATGTTATTATAAACTGGACTACTATGATATTTCACAAGAGGCTCTCGATTTATATTTGGTAAAATATCCTGATAGCATTATAGCAATAAACTTGAAAGCTTGCAACCGCTTTCGCTTAGCAAATGGACGAGCTGCTGAGAATGAATTGAAAAGTCTTATTAGAACGGATGGTATTTTCGGGGTTGATTTAATTAAACATAATTTAGTTGTGTTTAGACACGGTGAAGGAGCATTGCAAGTTTTACCAAAATTAATTGATGTTATACCAGAAGCTAGACTTAATCTGACTATACATTATTTGAGGTCTGGAAAAATAAATAGTGCACAAGATTTAATGGCTTCAATTCTAAAACCAACGGTTCCAACAGAATATATCCTGAAAGCAGTTGTACATACATTACTGGCACAAAAATTAGATTCGGTATGTTAATTATTTTCCTTATTTTATTTTTCACATATAAATTCATTTAACTATCTCTCAACATTGCAGTATGTAAGATTTAAAATATACGACTGAATCAAGGAGCAAATCATTCTGAAAAGAGCCCTTGAGCAACATTCAAAAAATTACTTTGTTTGCGTATGAAGAATTAAAATTCAACATTTTATTAGTATGAAATGAACAGTTCAGAGTGAAACAAGGCGATAAAACGAGGTGCACGTAGTGCCTACTACGAGCCTAGATGTGCTCTCATAAATATGTGTTCTCAGTAGTACAAACAGACGCGTAGTATGTACATTTCTTGTAATAAAATACAACTGCCCCAGCAAACTACGCTTTTTAGAACGAAATTAAAAATTCAAAAAATTTTCAATCAAAAAATATATTTGTTTGTTCACAATTGATTGAATGCTTTATACTGCATATGAAAGGTGACACTTAGAGCTGTCAACCACATGTATGACCAGATTTGATACGATATATAATACATGAGTAACGCCATTTCTTGTAATTATTACATAATTGTAGAGCCAATAATATCAAATGCCAGTCATTTTTTATTATTTTCAACGAAAAATATAAGTTTAGAATGTTTAATAGTTGCGCAAAAGTTGTGAATATTTCTTTTAACCATCTTTGATAAAAAAAGGTTTCACACGACTCAATTTAATCTTTATCTTATTTATCAAAATTACCTTAATTATGTCCATAATTCCCAATTAATTCGTTCCTTTTTTATCTTCATTTTTAATAAATAGTACTAGTTTTGAATTTATTGCGCTTATTGAAATCAAGCTGAAGAATAAAAGGCCGGCTAAAAACAATCACATTTTTTTTAAATACGTTTGTCAAATCAAACAATCTTTCTATTTTTACCGTTCAATATCAAATTATTTGCCTTTGTTGATCACGAGCAATTGAGACTGTGGTGCGTATGAATAAATGACATTTGATTTATGACGAACACATCGATAGAATTTATGCAACATTAGAACGTTACATATAACCACCTAATGAATGGATACTATTGTGAATATTCTATTGTACATAAAATAAAAAGAGCTCAATTGAATTCGGATAATAAAATGAAAGGGGCGAAAAAAATAACAATTTTTGACAAATGTTGAATTTCGATGATGTGCATCGACTATTGCACACCTCGTGCTAGTTCGGATAATGCGAATCACACCATTTATTGTGTGACTTATATTTTGCTGTCATAATGTGATTATCACACATCTTGTAGTTAACGCTGATCCTAACAATTTCATTTGAACGGGAATGTTCAAAGGTGGTAACACCTTTATTATTATTATTACTGCACCAAACAGCGTCTCTTCGCCAAAGGTGGTTTATTTAAATAATTAAAATAGATTTACAATTCATTAAATTAGAATAATTAGTTCAATAAATGCATCGGTTCATCAATCAATTGCCAATCCTAACGATTTCAGAGCAAGTCACTATAATTTCTGAAGTGCAAAACTGAATCAAAAAACAAACAGACATTGATCACTGTATTAAATTCTTAAACAATCCAATTAACCTTTTCCTAACAACATCCCAACTAACATTAAAATCAATTACAAACTCATTCAGATTTCTTTTATTGTAATATTTATTAAATTTCTCTTCTGAAATTTTCAAAGGCATATACTTCTGATAACCAATGTGCTCTGTGTGAATTTTCAAAAATTCAAAATTTCTGACAGAATGATATGGAATCCTTTTCTCCAAAAGAACCATCGAACAAATTTCACCCTTGATCAATTTTAATATGAAAACTTCTGCGGTTTTCCAATGAAATCATTTGTAACAACAGCAATCTATGTTCATATTTCGGTAGTTTGAATCCATCACCTCAATTGAATTTTCTCAATGCAAACAGTAAAATTTGCTTCTGAACAGAAACTAAAAAATAATAATTTTATTGTAAATGGATCTTTAAAATCATATGCAAAACGTTTAATCCAAGCCAATCTCGACCTAGCTTTTGAAACCATGGATTCAATGTGAGCTTTGAAATTAAGTTTCTCATCCAAAATCACACCAAGATCTTTAATTTGATTAACTCATAACGACAGTTGAATCACCAATCTTATATTTAAAATTATTCACATTACCATAACGATGAAACATCACCATTTTTGTTTTCCCAACGTTCAACTTTAAGTGATTCAATCCAAAAAATTTGGCAACATTGATCAAACTCTCCTATAGAATATAGCAATCATCAATGGTGGTTATGTGACGAGAAAGCCTAACATCATCATCGAAAGAAAGAATTGTTGAAAAACCAACACAGTTTGGCAAATGAGCAACAAACAATACAAACAATGTTGCTGCAATGGAATAACCCCACCCGGTGATAGTGTGCCTATCTAAACAATATAAATACAATGTTTTGCGATGGATACGTTCAATCGGTGAATATAAGGGTTTGAATACACTCATTCAAACGCAATGTTCAGTGTTATTCAATGTAAACATATATTTTCTTTAATGTTTGTTGACGTTTGAGTGGTGGCGCTGGCATACAGATGTTAAACTCTCAATTATCATCGGGTGGATAACCCTGACCCGTACCCGAAGTAACATCAATGGGATCCGAATTGCAATCATTAAACTTGACAATCTGCCTTCTACCATTCATATAAGATGTAATTCAATTCAAAAGTTGATAATTCAAACCCAGAATCCTCAGTTTATGTACCAAAAGTTCAACATTCATCGAGTCAAACGCTTTAGCAACATCAATATAAATTGCATCTATTTTCTTAAGTCATTCAAAGTCTGTGAAGTCAATTCCACCAAGTTAGTAATGGTAGATCTTCCATTAACAAAACCATGCTGACTCGAATCAACAATGTTCCTAATGTGAAAATTTAAATGTTTCGTCATCATTGAACCTTTGACAAAGTAAATCATTGTATTTCTCGCGAGGGGGCATAATGATGCCGCCATACTGTATTTTATGTTTAAGAGAAAATAAAGATTCAGTTCTTCACTGACATTCAAGAGAGCGAGTCGTTTCATTTGTACATTTGGTCCAATCAAATCTGATTTTTTTTCTTTGTGCAATTGATTTAAGCGAGCTATTGGGCATGCATTTTTTTTATTTAAAAAAAAAAGAGCGAAACAATTCTTGAGTGATAGAGACGAGTGAATCAAATAAGATTGGATATTGTTTGTGCGAATTGAATGGATTTGGTGAGGTTTAATGAAAAATTTGGAGCGAATTTGTGGGAAAAATTTATTTTAATAAATCAGCGGCCGGATTGGATTTTTTTTTTTTTTCCTTTGAGCGAATAACCATCAAAAGGAAAAGTGATTTTTTTTCTCGTTGTCAGCGACCGAAAAACAAACAACATCAACGTGCATAGGTTCTCACGAAAAATCCGTATTTTGGAAAAATGTCGATTTCTCGACGAAATTTTGGTGAATTCAAAAAAGGATTGCGGCATTGGATTCGGTATTGAAAATCGATTCAAAATTGCGTGGCGTGGAGGGCATATATATAGTGACCCAATGGGTCAAAATAATCCCAAAAAGGTAAACTTCGACAACACGCGATTTTCGACCATATTTTCTATGAAAACACATCAAACTATATGTGCCATCTGATAGCCAATTGAAATTGGACCACTGGTTGGAGGGGACTAGGGGGGTAATTTTCTCCTCCAAATACCCTTAAATTGCATAGACGTTTTCTCAATCCTTGCGAAACAAAACTGTAATCAACCCAGAAATACAAGGGGGAAAAAATGTCCCTTTCAAACGACTTTGGTTAACTTCATCAAATTTGAAACGGTGCATTGATTGAAAATCTTGAGCGAGAGAATAAATTGAAACATAATTATTCTTGTAATATTTGAGAAAAATTCTCAAATATTGCAAGAATATTAATTTATGCGAAAGAAAAAGAATTTATTGCGTGTTCCAACATTAAAAGATGTTTTTCTGAGAAAAAACATGGGCGATCTAAATCGACGAGAAACGCAAAGAGCTGCTATTGCGAATGCGATTATTGAAGCAGACATATGAGCGATATCTTGAAAAACATTTGGTCAGGAACAAATGGATGTTCAGAACGAAGCATTTGGGAAAATATCTAATAGAATTGAAGAAGTAGAAAGTGAACAAGAAGAGAGCATATTTGCAAATGCTAACGAAAGTGCTAGAGAAACCAACGAAAACAATGAAAATAATGAGAACAAAGAAGATAACAGAAATGGTGAAATGAGTCAACCACGAGTTCGGAGAAACGCCATAACTGATGTGCGATAAGAGCGATTAACAGTTAAAGTTTTTAAAGGAAAATATTCCGAATGGTGCAAATGGAGAGCGATGTACGATAGTTTGATACACAATGCAAACAATTTGGACTGAATCACTGACAATAACGGAAAGGAATAAAGCAATGAAATTGCCGACCGTTCGCCCAAATTCCAAATCCCGTCAACAAAGCACCGAATCGATTGAGCCAATCGCAAAAGAATTGTCTGAATCATGCACGCGTCATGAACGTAGTATCAAATATTATACGATCGAAGCGCTATGTACTTTACATACATTTCAAATGTGATTTTTTAGTTCCGTAGTACACCGTCATTTCATGACGCGAGCATGGTCTGAATTCAAGGAAATTTTAAAGTCCATTAAACAAACGGCAGAAATTAATACACAAACGATACAAACGATAGAAAAAAAACACTGTTGCTTTAGTCGCACATGCGAAAAAATTGTCAGTTCAAGCAACGTCCATCAGAGTTCAAAGTAAAATTGATTCGACACCAAAATCGAATAATACTTTGAATGGAATACCGGCTAAATCGACCTTTGCGAATGCTCTTCGAATTAATAATACTTCTAAAGGAAAGAGAAATGATGGAGAATTTCAATCTCAAAAATATGATGCACCGAAATCAAAAATTCTCTTTCTAAAAAATCTTTCATCTGAATATTTTGACAACTCATTCATCGTCTAACGCACTGATCGTGAACCGACTGGCTCATCATTTCACCTTGGAGGCGGTACGTTGATAGCGATTCGAAATGATCTTTCATCTACGTCTGTTATTCTCAATGACACTAGCGACATTGAATTTACTTGCATTGTCATTAACCGCTCAAATAAATAAAAGATTTATATTTATGCTGTTTACATTCCACTATCTTCATCATCTGAGATTTACTACAAGCACTTAAATGCCAAAAAATCTATTCACCTTCAACAATATGACTCTATTTTTGTTCTGGGTGATTTCAACATTCCCCTGGTGAATTGGATTGTGCCGGACGAAAATTTAAATGAGGATTTAAACGTTATGTTACCAGTCAACATATCTCCTATATTTGCTGCTGATCTCTTACAAGAAGTTCTTTTTTTGGGGTGCAATCAAATAAATGACAAATTTAATAATAATGGCCGATTACTTGATCTGGTTTTCACCAATGATTTTTCGAACGTTGAAGTACTTGAATCGAATCCACTGACAAAAATTGATATTCATCACCCGCCATTACTTCTTATTGTAAATAGCTATGATTTTTCAAATGATTGGAACGGCGAGGAAAACCGTTATCGCCCTAATTTCAATCGCGCTAATTTATGTTAGGATTTGCAATTATCTCATTAATGCCAATATTATTGAAAATTTGATATGTAGATCACAGGATGAGAAGGTTGAGTTCCTTCATGATGTTTTGAATGAAGTCATAGCAATCTTTTTTTTTTTTGGTTGTTTTTTGTTTTTTTTTTTTTTTTTTTTTTTTTTTTTTTTTTTTTTTTTTTTTTTTATTTTAATTTTTTTTCTTTTTTTTTTTTTTTTTTTTTATTTTTATTTTTTTTTTTTGTTTTTTTTTTTTTTTTTTTTTTTTTTTTTTTTTTTTTTTTTTTTTTTTTTTTTTTTTTTTACCTTAAAAAAAAAAAAAAAAAAAAAATTTCGTTCCAAGATCAAAAATTAGAGGAATTTGTGAGGAATTTGATTTTCTCAATGCAATTTTATATCAAAACTACAAGGAAAAACTGGAATCTTCATTGAATTCGTCAATGGATATAAATGTACAAACCTCAATGTTTGCTGAGTTTTTCGCTGAAAATTTCTCATCGAAACTACCCAGTCAATCTTCATTGATACACATTTTTTGGGGAGAAATTATTACTTTGGGGGTATTTGATCAATTAACGAAAATTAAGACGAATACAATTGCTGGTCTTGATAGTATTCATCCCCTTGTATTGATAAACTGTGCGTCACTCAAAATCATATTTAACGAATCACTTCAAACTGGAATATTTCAGAGCGCTTGGAAACGTTATTGTGTTCGACCGATTTTTAAAAAAGGCGATAAATCGGACATAAAGAATTATAGATGCATAACGAAATTAATTACAATCGTAAAATTCTTCGAGCACTGTGTTAATTTTTATCTTACTCGTCTTGTATTTAGCAGTATATCTCCTCAACAACATGGCTTTATCATCGGAAACATCGCTCAACAACAACAAATTTGATGGATTTTCTGCATTACTCCATTTCTGCTTTGAATTTTTCAAATCAATGTGTATATCTAGACTTCAGTAAGTCATTCGATAGAGTCAACCATGACAATGTTCTTCGAAAATTAGCAGCGTTTCCTATTCCTGCAAATATTATCATGTGGATCAAATCATATCTATCTAATCGCCAACAATACGTTAAAATAGGAGCCGCTGAATCGTCTGAATTTACTGTAAACTCGAGTGTACCACAGGGTAGCCATATTGCTCCAACGCTTTTCTTGCTATTCGTTAATGACCTTCCATCTGCGACATCATCAACGTTTTTTTATCAATGTTCGCTGATGACGTACGGATAACTAAGGTAGTAAACAATGAGGAAAATTGTTTTCAACTTCAATCTTCAATTAACTCATTGGGGGATTGGTGTAATATGAACGATCTCACCGTACACTTCATTTGCGTAATGCATTTAAATTAGGTCGAACAATATCGTTGCACCATCTTAAAGTCACGATGGTCATTATTCAGAAACTTTGAAATTATTTCACAATATTGTTATTGTGTGTCGTCATTCGTCTGTTTTTGTTTTGTATTTTATATGGAGAGAACAGCATAAGAGAAATGCCGTGTGTATGTATTGGTAATAACACTTCTGTTTGTCCATGTGAATTGTGTGGCAAACAGAGTCGATAATCACCAATATATGCGTATTATAAATCACTTTTGTAATGTTGTTCATTCCGTATGAAATACAGCTAGCACAACAGAAACTTGAATGCGTATATATTATCATTTATTTTTACGCCAAACTCTGACTTTCAGTAAGTTAAATAACAATATAACGAAAAATTATTTTTTTTTTATTATAGTGAACATAAAATAGGAAAATAAGTATTATTAACATTTATTGTTGGAAGAATACTTATTTTTCTATTTTATGTATAGATGTCGTATTAACACCAATTTATGACAATATCCTAATAAATAATAAGGGCCAATGCTTTATTATTTATTAGGATCGAACTTAATAAGCGTATTATGATGTTTAGTATTTATTAAGATCGATCATAATAACGTTATTAACATGTTTATTATTTATTATAATAACGAAGTTAATAAACGCCATTTGCAATTGTGCGGAAGATTTTTGCAACTAAGTCATTAAAGCGTATGAGTAAAAGCAAGATAGCATGAGATCGAAATTTACCAATAGTAATTTGAGCGATAAAAAATGCGCATCTTATCAAATCGAACATACCAGATGAAATGGCATGTAAAATACTACACCAGAATAGAAAAACAAAATTTTTGATTTTTTTTTCGATTTTCAGCGATTTTCAATTAGTCGCAATAGAAGGTTGTATGAAAACTGTATGAGTCAGTTTCATGAAATCATTTGAAGCCGGTTAGGATTATGTTTTCGTGAGTCCGTGTGATACGAAGAACAAACACATCCAATGGCTGTCCATTGTTTTCATACAACCTTCTATTGCGACTAATTGAAAATCGCTGAAAATCGAAAAAAAATCAAAAAAATTTTTTCCTACTCTGGTGTAGTATTTTACATGCCATTTCATCTGGTATGTTCGATTTGATAAGATGCGCATTTTTTATCGCTCAAATTACTATTGGTAAATTTCGATCTCATGCTATCTTGCTTTTACTCATACGCTTTAATGACTTAGTTGCAAACATCTTCCGCACAATTGCAAATGGCGTTTATTAACTTCGTTATTATAATAAATAATAAACATGTTAATAACGTTATTATGATCGATCTTAATAAATACTAACCATCATAATACGCTTATTAAGATCGATTCTAATAAATAATAACAAGCTAATAAATTATTATGATAATAACATTTTTATTAAAAAGCTGTAATGTTATAATTTGAAAAAAATTAAAGTATTGTGTGGAATAGAGTTGGTTTCAATTCCACAAACTCAACGAAGAGTTTTTTAAAAGAAATTTTCGCTGGATTGTTGTTTAAGATAATGTTTGCATTAAAGTTGCCGTTGCCGTTATTGTTGGTGTTGACATTTCGTGTGGCTTTTTTCTTCATACCACGACGGTAAAGGCTTTTGTATAATACATAAAGTATTTCAAACACCCGCAGTCCTTCCACATTGGCCTGAAGGATTAATATCCTTTATCCTTGATGCTTTCGATTCTTTGCCACACATTTTGATTTAATAATGTGCAAATATCTCCAAAAATGAGGCACTTACACGAAAATATACAGTAAAACCCCTCTATAATGGAAACTCTGAATAGTGGAAAACCCTTGATAGTGGACAAACAAATTTGTCCCGAGCAATTTTAGTGCAAAATTACCCCTCAATAGCGGAAACCAAACCTCTCAATAGTTGAAAATCGGTCTTCTTGCTTCAATTTTTTTTCTGTCGTTTTCAACACAAAATCGAATTTTTTTGTACGCATCATCTGATTTGTCTTTCGTTCACGATCAACTGGCCAATTTCTTCTCTTTGACTTTATTGTTCAACGAAATAAAAACAATATCATTCGGTCATCATTCTATTGGAGAATCATCGGAAGCATGTTTCCATTTATACAAATTCGCATTCATACAAAAATTCAAAACAGAAATGATGCGGAAATTTTCAGTTTGCATTGGAGTTTCGAATCGATAAGGTGAGATTAAATCAGCAGCTATGGCTCCCAATAAAAAGATAGAAGTGAAGCGCGCGTCTCACCCTCAAAGAAAAATTCAATTTGATTCAAGACCACAAAAAGAACATGAAAATCGAAAATCTCATGAAAAAGTACAAGTGTGGCAAATCAGCAATTTACGCTATAATCAAATGTGAGAAAGAGGTGGTGGATAGTTACATGAACGCGCCAAATGTTGATGTGAAATCAAATTCGCGCCAACCAAAATTTGACGAAATCGATTCGAAGACATATGAATGGTTAGTGCCAAATACTTAGTAGAATGATTTGTTACAAGTTTAACAAAGAATTTATAAAATAAATGAGAAAACTTCTATTCAACGGAAAATCGTGTTCCAATTTTCATTTTTCCTCTCTATAATGGAAACTCTGAACAATGGAAAACCCTCGATAATGGAAAAAAAGTTTGGTCCCGTGAGTTTCCATTATAGAGGGGTTTTACTATATATTCAAACAATGGCTTTTTTCTTATTGTTCATATCTTTACCTTTATTGTCCATAATATTATGTAATTTTACTGAACAGTGAAACTGATGTAACTTGGATGAGAGCAAGTTATTAAATGATATACCTAACAGCAAAATTTATTGTGAATTGAAAATTTATTGTGGTACAAAATATTATAATTTGACCAGAAGAAATTATTTGTCAGATTTTAATATAAATTGTGGACGAACAGACTAAAAATAATTAATCAATGACGGATAAGCGTTTCGGAAAAAATAGAAGAATTCAACTCTTTTAATAACTTATTTCATTGTATTAAATTCCGAATACACTTAATTACTTCAATAAATATGCTTTACTGTAAAGCTCAGTAGTCAATCAAGATCAATGGATGGATTTAAAAGAAGAATCAACATCAATTTTGGGTTTAAAATGGGATCCAATGAGGGATCAGTTCAAGTTCTCGATAGAAAAGACTTGGAAAAATTAGAAACCGATTACAAAACAGACAATTTCGAGTGCGGTGGATAAGATTTACCGAATATACAATGTGCTTATCAATTGATGTGGTGCCATCTATTGACTCATTGTTAATCTCCATTGTATTAACATTGGAAAGAGAAATAGGAGAAAATTTTAAGGGAAAATTGTGTATAGGGCATATATGTATGCATCGTTCAGTCGTTAGATGGTAACAAAAGTGATGTCAAAACGCTTTAAAATGGTAATAGATAGGACACAATGTATATTTGGATTTACGACCCAAGTGAATTTTTAGCGCCAATTGTAATTAGAGCGAAACATTTTCTACAGAAATTGTGGGAATCGAAAGTGACATGGAATGAGCCACTAGATAAAGAAACGTCACAAGCATGGTTGACATTTTATACGAATTTAAGTGCGATAAATGGAATAGAAGTACCCAGATGGATTCAAACAACAAAAGGAAGAGAGATTAGTCTCTACGGGTTCTGTGATGCATCCGAGATCGGATATTCTGCAGCAATTTATGTGCTATCAACCGTGCGTGGAGAGTTTTGACGCTGTGATTCATATTGTATGCCATTTGTATGATGTTAAAATTTTGAAAAAAACAATGAATACAGTCATGGCGAACTATTATGCGGTTATTTTTTATGAATGGAAAACTACATATCGCCCGCCGAAAATGTGATCCTGATTTTGTGACATTTCTATGGGAACAAATTCTTAAATTTGTGCTGAAAATGTATTCATTTTGTGATCGAATTTGATTGTTTGGTTTATCAAAGTTATTTACTAGTGCAAATAAAGGCATGGAAGGTAATTTCAATGGAAAAAAATATCCACACAAGATGTTTTTGGCGCGAAAAATGAACAAAATGGCTCTTTCATCAAATGTGCACTTCAGCAACACTCTCTGATGTGCCAAATTACAAACTTATGCATTTTAACATTGCATTTGGCATCAATAAAATTGCTGAATGAGATTTTGTACAAAATTAATGGAAATTATTCTTCGAAAGCCTAAATAATTAGAGTGTACCTTTATTTTTGCACGATTAGAAAAATGTGATTTTCTAATTTCTGAAGCAAACAGCTTGAAACTCCCAGAATAGTTGTCAAAATACACTTGATTATTGAAAAGAGAGTTCCATTCTATTAAGTCATAAAGTGAACGAAGTGCACTCAATAGAATAAATATAAATTTTTGTGAGTTTTCTGAATATCAAAAGGGTGTACCTTTATTTTTGACGCTGACTGTATAAATGGAAAATTAAGCAAATGAATTATTTTTTTTTATTGAGCTGAACAAAAACAAATGGAATGTAATGTGTATTGAAATTTGTTAATAAAAAAAATTAAACTCCGATCAATTTGGGTTCTTTCTTGCTAATTTGTGTGTCACAATGAAACTACTGGATTTTTTTTTGGAATAAATCATTCCGTTACAAAAACGATGGAAATGGCGTCAAAAAATATTTTTTAATAACAATGTTATTAAAATATTAATAACATTTTTTGTTATTAAATATCTAATAATATTATTATTACATTTTTAATAATAGTGGATGTTATTAAAAAGACCAAAAATTGTTATTAATTAATAATAGAAATGTTATTAATTTTTTAACGAATATATGTTATTAACTAAAATATTGTGTTATTAATTCAATAAGAAGTTCCTGTTATTAAGAATTTTTAAAAAATTTTTCAATAAGAAATCCTCTTATTAAAAATTTTTTAAAATTTTTTTAATAAGAAGTCCCTCTTATTAAAAATATTTTTCAATACAAATATTTTATAGGTATTGTTATTAATATTTTAGTGCCACGCACATCTGTATATTGATCTGCATCATTAGTTTTTGCCCTAACCACCCCCGTCCTTTTTTTTGGGGCTTTTCCCCCAGATTCTTTTCCCAAAATCAATATCGACGCTGATTTGAGTGCTAAAGAGTGGTCAAACCACCGCTACATGTATAATGTATGTGAACAATTATTTATTGTTGGAAGAATACTTATTTTTCCATTTTATGTATTTAAAGCTGTAATGTTATAATTTGAACTTTAAGCTGGAATTGTACACCTAAATGTATGACCGACTATAGCTAATTTTTTGCGCACATTTCATTTTTGTTGAAGTTCACCCTCCCCGACCATCCCCCTGGGGGTCTCCCATAGAAAAATACTGAAAAAATAAGAAATATGTCCAGAAACAGAACTCAGCTGATATCGTTTCAAGAGGTTTGAACCGAGCGAATAAAGTAAAAACAGTGCGAGTTACAGCTTATGTCATGAAAGCTATTCCATTACTTATGAATTTATTTGAGAATGTTGCGAAAAACAAAACGATGAGACAAAAGGGAACCCAAACGTTGGGAATATTAACGTCAAATGAATTGAATGGATAAAATATACGCAATTAAAATGTTTTAGTGCAGAATTGGCAGCGTTAGAGCGAAAAGATGAATTCAAATCAACAAGTAATTTGGTACGACTAAACCCTTTTTGGATTCAAATGGAATTATGCGTGTGCGAGGGCGGTTGACAAATTTGAATGTCACATACGACGAGAAATACCCAATTATACTACTATCAGAAGTTCAACTATGACAGTGCGATTTTTGAAAGAAGCTCATAAGGAGACATGGAAGCTTGCAATTAATGTTGCATTATGTTTGAACGAAATATTGGATAATAGGAGCGAGAAAAACCGCAGTTACAATAGTTAAAAGGTGTGTTAACTGTACAAGATACGCAAGAAAGATTCACAAATTCACGACCATTTGCATATTGTGGTGTGGATTATTTTGGACCGATTCACGTTGATGGATAAATGAAAGATGATTTGATTATTTTCTCTTAAACAATTACAACTACTTTATTAGAAAAAGATGAGAGTTAATTTGGTTGAGTGTTTAAGTTGTGAATGCTAGCAAGGTTAATTTGTGACTAACAAAGGATAAAGTGATTCGATAAAAAGAGATGAATGTCGCCACCAGTGGTGGTTAATAATATAAACATTTTTACATTCAGCACAGAGTGTGTTTTATACACAAGTCAAACGATATGAAGGGCGATGTGAATCAATTGATACAGGATATGCAGCAGGGCCATGAAATGAACAACAACAATAACAAGTATTTAGACATAAGCAAATGACAAAAAAAATCGTCACAAATCTGGTGGAAAGTAGAATAAGCATTATATTTGGGTATGATTTTGTTGACAAGAACTGAAAATGGCTTTGTACTGTACAGAGTTTTATTTTTTTTCCGATAGGTGTGCTGCGATAAATGTATTCAGTGCCGATTTCATGTTCTTGATATGCAGCAGTTTTCGTGTGCATGTCAACGAGAATGGTACACATTGAATGTGTTTCTAATTTGACTACAGAGCGATTGGCATCCATCAAATGCCAGCAGCATTATTGAGCGACAATGCTAAGAATTTTATTTTAAGAAGAGCGCCTCATCACGGCGGAATATGGGAATCAGCTGTCAAATCAACGAAACATCATATCGTTGTGCAACCAGACCCTTACTGCTGCATTACTGGCGAGTGCTATCGGGCAATGATAACAGACTTGTTTGTGCCTCGACTGGAAGTATTGGATCTGGTCAATATGTGGTTTCAACAAGACGATGCACCAGTCCACACAGCCTGTTAAATAATGGACCAAATGCGCCGCCAGTTTAATGAGTAATTCATCACGCGTTTTGGCCCCGTTAATTGGCCCCCTTGATCGTGTGATTTTACACCTCTGGACTATTTTTTGTGGGGGTACGTGAAGTCTCTTGTCTATGCCGATAAACCAGCAACAATTGGACAGTTGGAGGTCAATATTGAACGTGTCATTGGTGAGATACCGGCCGAAATGCTCGAAAAAGTGGTGCCAAATTGAACTTTTTTACACAAGTGTAGTCGCGGCCAACATATGAATGAAATTATTTACATAAAGTAAATGGCAAGCATCAATTTACCGATTCCAATAAACATACCTTTTTTTCAAATTTTTGTGTTTTTTTGTTCATTTTGTTCATTGTGTTTTTTTGTTCATAGTATGAAGAATATGGCATATTCTAAAATAGGAATAACGAAACTGAAAAATAAAATTTTAATTGTATATGGATCATTAAAATCTTTAGCAAAACGTTTGATCCAGGCCAGTCTTGATCTTGCCTTCGCTATCACTGATTCAATATGGGCCTTGAAATTAAGTTTCCCGTCCAATATCACACCAAGATCCTTAATTTGATCAACTCTTTCAATTTTTGAATCACCAATCGAATAATTGAATTCAATCGCATTACCAAAGCGTTGAAAAATCATTAATTTCGTCTTTTTAACATTCAATTTCAACTGATTCAAATTAAAATAACTAACTATATTGTTCAAACTCTTTTGGAGAGTTAAACAATCATCAATTGAAGCAATATTGTGGGAAAGTCTAACATCATCTGCAAACAATGGGATAGCGTTAGAATGGAAAATGTCAAAAATTTTTCCGTAAAAATTCTATAAGCGCCACCTAAAATTTAACCGAGATACTAGATTTTGTGCAGAAAATTTTCATTTCATGTAATTTAATGCATTCATCATAAAATGTTTGAGCTTTAGTGAAAAAGAAATTTTATTCGATAATAATTGAAATTTATTTACTTGAATAAATTAAAAAAAATAAAAAAACAAATTTATCCATATATTAAAACCACAAAAATAATAAAATATTTGTTTGCACACATCTCCACGTTTTTTCCATACTCGTGGAGACGAGACATATTGAAATACGTAATTACGTATTGATTATGACAGCGATTGTTTGTGGTCGGTGTACATCGTGTACCAAATATTGTATTATTCAACAACTATAAACAAAATAATGAAAACGGTGAAAACAAAAGTGTTTTTTTTTATATTAACACTAAATGACATAGATTGCAAAAAATGTGTGACAATTTTCCAAAAAAATAGAAAACCAATTGAATTGCATAAAATGTCACGTGTGTTGCATGAAAACTTTAAAAAAAATTCCAATTCAATCATTGTCATTTGTTTAAAAGCAGGGCCATGAAATGAACAACAACAATAACAAGTATTTAGACATAAGCAAATGACAAAAAAAATCGTCACAAATCTGGTGGAAAGTAGAATAAGCATTATATTTGGGTATGATTTTGTTGACAAGAACTGAAAATGGCTTTGTACTGTACAGAGTTTTATTTTTTTTCCGATAGGTGTGCTGCGATAAATGTATTCAGTGCCGATTTCATGTTCTTGTTTAAAAGTGTTTTAAATTACAAAAAATCACGTATTTATTAAAACGAATCATAACCTAACATTCATGCATTGAGATGACATTATGTAAAAATTATAGCGATATTGATTTTTTTTTTGCTCTCTCTCGTGATGTGATTAGGTTTCAAGTGCGACAAAAGGCTTTCAGGCCGATTGTGATTCTCAATGTATCCAAATTGAATTTCTTAACCATTTTGATTTGTGATGTTGAAAATGATTTTAAACCAATTTTCGATAAATTTCGTCGCAATAACAATGAAACACAAAACGCCAGTTTTGCCTACAAAATATATTGATAAAATCAACACAATTTATTACAATCAACACAATTTACTTCGACAAGATAAGAAATCCGAGATAAAAAAAAAAATATGAATTTTACTAATAATGAGTTGATTAAAATGTTCAAATTATAATTTAATGAATGACAATGACAATGAATCGCACTGTAAACACGAATAGTCAGCCATTTTGTAAATACGTATGTCATCTGCTTGTGGAGAGAATAGGAACGTATCGGAAATTTCAACAAAATATACGTAATACCAACAGATGGCGCTATTGTTTGTGCTCTTGATTTTCATTGTAAGGCACACTATCCCATTGTCTGCAAATGAAAGAATTGATGAGTCACCACTGTATTTTGGTAAATCAATGATAAACAAAATAAACAAGGTTGCAGCAATGGGATAACCTTGACCCGTACCCGAAAAAACCTCAATAGGATCTGATTCACAATCATTTACTTTGATAACACTGTACAACAAATTTGAAAAAAAAATATAATCCAGGGGTTTTCTCGCCGGATTCTGAAAATAGATCGAAAATCATGAGATACGTGTATCGGCGTTTTGCTGGGAGACTACTTTTTTTTCATACAACACCTCACTTGGTAGTTTTCCCTGTTCAGGCCAATTTGGCCATGATATCATTCATTGATAAATGCAAATTTGAGCATATACATGTGGAAATTCGGTTTTGATTCTGAAGACGAATTGTACAGAAAATTGTGGAGAAAATTTTATCCCAAGTGACAGACCCCCTATCTCCACCCCCCACCCCTTATTTTCCCCTGAATGTCCAAAAAACACGATTTTTTCTCATTTTCTCAAGACAAATTCCAAACTATCGACTTTTTCAGTCACGTATCTCCGATAAAATGTAGCCAATGTAATAATGAATAACTTCTCTTAATATTTAAAATCTGAAAATTGCTTTTTCAATTGATAAAATCACAAAATTCTCATTGAATTTTCCAAAAAATCATTAATTTTAAATACAATTCTAGATTTTTTTCATTTAAACTTATTCTATTCATTCTTTTAACTGAAAAATTGGTTTTTCACTTTGAATTTACAAAAAACAAATTAAGACAATTCTTCAATCTTCTAGTTCTACTGCAATCAACCAGCAGAAATCGGCCAGCATTGAATCGATCCGCTTTCCTTTGTAGCGTTCCTCCATTTCCATGATGGTCTGGTGGAATCGCTCCCCCTGTTCGTCTGATTCTGTCGGCAACTGATTTTCGAATCGTTCATAGTGAGAATACAGAAGATGGATCTTCAATGACATATGCACATCAATGTTTTCAAAGACATCAATGTTTTCAAAGACATCGATAAGTAACTGCATAATTGAAATAAAATTACCATTCATCGCACCGGGAACACCTCTATACACAAATTTTCTCTTTTTAGTTGGATTTATTTGTGTGAATGGGTTTTGGCAAACATAACAATTTTCACGATTATGCACGTAGTCGGGTTCACGCGACCATTGCATCGGTAAAGCAAAACTTAAAGAGAAACGTTTTTTGTTCCACCAGTTGTGCAATGCATTTTTGCATGTTTTGCAAATGATGTTTGGAGCATAGCTCTGATTGCGTATGATAGCACAACCAAAATAGTATGTATACATTTCCTCAATGCGTTCATTCATCGGTTGTCGATATTGTTGAAATGTATACTCTCCGCACATGTAACAAAAAGAATTTATTTTTGATTCACAATCTGCACTTGTACTTTCCATTTTCTTTAAAATATTTTTGAATTCTTCACACTGTATTATTATTTATTTTTATTGTGTATTGAATGATATAACAAAAAGAAGCGCTTGTGCAAATCACTTTGACATCAGCGATGATTTTTTTGGTCTGAAAAATGTCAAAGAGCTGAATACGCAGTGCCTCTGGCGGATTTTTGATGCATTTTTTGTAATTTCAAAATAAAAAACCAATTTTTCAGTTAAAAGAATGAAGAGAATAAGTTTAAATGAAAAAAATCTAGAATTGTGTTTAAAATTAATGATTTTTTGGAAAATTCAATGAGAATTTTGTGATTTTATCAATTGAAAAAGCAATTTTCAGATTTTAAATATTAAGAGAAGTTATTCATTATTACATTGGCTACATTTTATCGGAGATACGTGACTGAAAAAGTCGATAGTTTGGAATTTGTCTTGAGAAAATGAGAAAAAATCGTGTTTTTTGGACATTCAGGGGAAAATAAGGGGTGGGGGGTGGAGATAGGGGGTCTGTCACTTGGGATAAAATTTTCTCCACAATTTTCTGTACAATTCGTCTTCAGAATCAAAACCGAATTTCCACATGCATATGCTCAAATTTGCAATTATCAATGAATGATATCATGGCCAAATTGGCCTGAACAGGGAAAACTACCAAGTGAGGTGTTGTATGAAAAAAAGTAGTCTCCCAGCAAAACGCCGATACACGTATCTCATGATTTTCGATCTATTTTCAGAATCCGGCGAGAAAACCCCTGGATTATCATGACTGTTGTACAGTGTAATTTGTTTCCTACCATTCATATAAGAATTTATCCAATTTAAAAGTTGTGAATTCAATCCCATGATATTTAATTTATGTATCAAAAGTTCAACATTTACAGAATCAAATGCTTTAGCCACATCAATGTAAATTGCATCTGTTTGATTATGTGGCTTTAGTTCATTCAACGTCTGAGAAGTAAATTCAACCAAATTCGTAATAGTTGATCTTCCCTTTACAAAACCATGTTGACTCGCATCAACCATATTCTTAATATGAAAATTCAAGTGTTTCGCAATAATTGAATCCAAAATCTTTGGAATCACATTTTGTAAAGCAACAGCCCTGTAATTCTCAATATCATTCTTTGAACCACTTTTAAATATAGGTTTAACGAAAGATGATTTCCATAAATTAGGAACATAACCAGATTTGAGCGATTTGTCTAACAAAATAGAAATTGGTTTACTCAAGGTACCAATACATTTTTTAATAAACAAATTAGGTAAACGATCAGGACCAGAAATGGAATTATTAGGAATTTCAAGAATTTTTTGAATAATATCTGCTTCATCAATAATCAATTTGGGAATATTTTGACATAAATTAACAACAGCTTCAAAACTTCCTAAGTTACATATATCTGATAAACCCAAATTGTGTCGAGTATATACAGAAGCGAAAAATTCACCAAAAAGATTTGCAATTTCCGTATCTTTGCAAGATTTTCGATCATTGTAATGCATTTCATTCGGAAAGTCATTGGCAGTCTTCCTAATTGCATTAACAAACTTGAAAAATTCCATTGGATCATCGACAATCAGTTCCTCCATTTTCATCTTATAGTTATTATAAGCAATTCGAGAATATCTATTATATTCCGTACGAGCAATTTTAAAACAATTATCATCTTCCAATGAATTATGCCTTTTTTTACGCAATTTATTCAATTTATTCTTTAAATTAATCATATTTGAATCAAACCATTTTGGATGAGTAGAAACAATTCTTTTCTTTAACTTAATATGAGAGTCAATTGCGTTATTGACACAAGAATAAAAATTGTTCAAATTAATATCAAGTGAGTTATCAGATAATAACAAATCCCAATTAATATTGTTGAAACAATCATTTATGATATCATAATCAGCATTTCTAAAATCAAGAAAAAAACAATGATTGAAATTATTGATATCATTTTGGCTTCCATAAATGACAATCTCAATGGGTTTGTGATGGATTTCAGATTTCACCAAATAAATATCACTATTTAGGCAATATAACAAGTCTGGGTCATTTGTCCAGATCAAATCCAACATCTTACCATTATCATTTGAAAAACCATTAACTTGTGATAAACCAAACTCATGAAAGGAATCCAAAATAAATAACTCCTTCCTCGAACACGCATTAATAGGATAGAAAATGTTCGGATTATCAATGTCATTCGAAATCCACAATAGATCAGGTAAATTGAAATCACCCGATACAATAATTGAATCTTTGTGAATTGATTTCGATAATAAGAAATTCATTGCATTAACAATATTCTCAAAAACTTTAAATGGTGAATTAGGTCTGATATACAATTCAACCAAATAAAACTTTCGGAATTTAATGTTAATACTCACACAAACAACCTCAACACCATACAATTCACCGTCAAATATTAACTGACCATTCAAAGATTTGTGAGTGGCAATCAAAACACCACCACCATTGGTCTTCTTAATAGTTTGATCTCTCTCAGTAAGGTTGGTTCGATCACACCGAAATACATCGAAATTATTTTGAAAAATTTCCTTGTTATTAATGGTGCAATCCAAATGCGTCTCACAAAGCAAATATATTTTGAAATCATTAATCAGTATATTTGAAAAAAATTCTGGTAATTTAGTCCTTAATCCATTAATATTGCACGAGTAAATGTAGCCCTTCATTTCAACATCATTGTTTTGAACACTCAATAACGAAAACTGGGTTGGTACATTTGAAAGGGTACAACATTTTGATGAAATTGATTCGGATTCATATATTGAGGGTAGTGCATTGGATTCATGAAAGGGACCGGATACATTTGATTCCAAAAAGGAGGACCATTCCAATTAAGTTGATGTTGATTTTGATTAAATTGCTGTTGTGGTTGAAATGGTCGCTGATTTCTTTGACTCTCATGATGCTGATTATAATTTTGATGAGATTGCTGATGCCAACGTGATTGCTGATGTTGATTCTGATTTCGACGTGATTGCTGGCCATTAAAATTACGATTCCTGTAATTAAATCCTCTTTGAGAATTAGTAAAATGATTCTGCCTTTGGCCAAATGATTTTTGAGAGTTATGATCATTTTTACTATTGTTGCTGTTGCTTTTATTTTTGTTGTTGGTATTGTTGTTGTTATTGTTTTTGTTATTGTTTTTGTTGTTGTTTTTGTTGTTGTTTTTGTTGTTGTCTTTGTTTTCAATAAATGCAGCAACAACATGCTCTGGTTTCCAAAAAGTACCGTTCAAAATAATATCACAATTCTTTTTTGAAAAAGTGCATATTTTAAAAGATGCAAATTTTTTCCCTCTAAATCTCTTACGCGACATTGCTTCAACAGAGAATGTATCTGACATCAGGCCAGTTTTCTCAACAATAAGCGAAATGATGTCACTCGGTTTAGTCTTCGTTTCGAATTTAGAAGCAACAAGAGAAAAAACTCCACCAATGGGAGAGGGTACCACTTTTGGATGAACAATTCTATCTATTCTGTTCAAAATATTTGCAGTCAAAACATCTTGAATTGTATTATTCACTTCTTCATTCTGAATAATTACTGTTGAAGTGCTTGGACTATTCAACATTTCAGTTGTAAGGTTTGTTTTCTCTGTCAACTGTGATTGAAGTTGAATTATTTTCTTTTTTAAATGTTCTATTTCATTTTCCATATCATTAAATTTATCTGGATTAATCACTTTTAATTCACCATTCAATATTTTAAATGATTCGGTCTTACAATAATCACAAGTGACAGCATATGGTGAATTAACAGAAAAAATTTCATGGAAAATTGGCAATGTGATTCTCAGTATATCCGGAATTGCTTTATTAGTTTCACCATCCATGATGCCTAATTGCGTCAATAAATATTTTGTTTCCAGTCCAAAAAATTTGTAAAGGCAATTCACGTATCGCTTTTTCTTGCAAAGATTGCAAATTACGTGTAAACCATTCAATCTTTCACTGCTACAATTTTCTTTGACACAACAATGCATTTTGAACAACAACAAATAAAGTATCACAACAGATGAACTAAGAATCAAATTTCACTTCGAAAATCACAGTTTAAATTACAAACTTCAATTAATTATAGTGAATTACCAACTTAAAAACACTTTTATAATTATAATAATCAGAAAAATTATTCCAAATTAAATAAATTCAATAAAATCTCGGAGTTAAATTGAAAGTAGTGTTTAAGAATTGACAGTTAACATAACCATCGAACTCTGTGCTGACTTAAATTGTAATGTTAAAACAAGTTTTGAAAAAAAGATTGAATATTTCATTTGGATGCTAATATTTAGACCAAAATTGAAAACGTTTAAATTTTTCATTGCTTGTGACATATATCAATTATATTAAATATTTTTTATTCTATCTTCATGTTTATTTACATAGAGAGAACACATGAAGAACGCTCAGCAATATTTTCAACTGGTGGGAGGAAGTGTCACTGAATGGTGAGTAGATTATCATTTCAGTTTTTCAATAATAATTTCAATACTAAAAAGTGTAATGATATTTTCCAAAAATTTGAAAAAAAGCATGGTTTTTAGTTATTTATTTATAGTTGCATTTAGTAACTTTTAAATCAAAATGAAACGGTATGAAAATAGTTGTCAGTATAGTCAATTTGCGTTTTGATGCGGCATTTAATGCAAAGTTTGAATAATTCTGTTGTCTATATTTTATCTAAGTAAACGCAAGAAGTATTTGTTTCATCAGCATCAGAAACATCCTGATAACGATCATATTACATTGCTTGCACCTGTTGTTACTCCCATAATTGTTACATCGATAATTATCATCTGTTGAGCGAAATTAAAACAAATAAAATAAATGAATTAGAGAAAATGTCGATTAGAGCATTGGCATACAGCAAGATTTGTTGATTTTTAGCACACAAAAATGATATTCCGAGCTCTGTTCTTTGTTGATATTGGAGCCACTTTTTGGATGTTACAATTTAACAATATTCGGCAAATAAATTCATATGTTGCAAGCGCAAGGTTTTCTTTCATCTTACTCTTTTTCTATCTTAGAGACATCCAAGTGTGCCTCTTTGTGGCAGTGGTCGTGCGAACGCAAAACTAAAATATGCAGAAACTTAAGATCAAAAAATTTCATTAGGAGCAGAAAACAAAATTCTGCATTAAAACTTGCTGCTGACCACTCATATTGTATTTCTCGCAGTGGACGAAATGATTTTACCAACACTCATTTTTAAAAATTCCTATGTACAGTTGTACAGTGCACGAAATAAGGTTAAATTCATCCCCCACATTTTTGGAAAAAACATGAAAAATTGAAATTTATTTTTCATTATTTCTTCATAAATTTTATTTGTAAATATTTAAAAATATATTTTAGATAAAAATTTGGTGAAATATTTTGATTTATTTGATATTTTCAAGTTTTTTTGATTTTTTGCATGTTGCAAGTGCGAAAGAAGGTTAAGGTCACTTGAAATTTTCAACGTTAAAATCACATTTTAAGAAAAAAAAAATTAATTAATATTTTGTGTGTTTGCCTTTGGCATCATATAATGCGAGAATACGGCGAGGTAGACTGTCATATAGCGATTTGATTTTGGCCTGGGGTGATGGCTTCAGTCAATTCGTTGTTTTTTGTTGTTGTATTACCGGCCATTTTTGTTTACTTGACGAGCCAAAATGCCCCATACATTCTCGATTATGTTCATATCTGGAGATTTTGCCGGCCAATTGTTGAAAAGGAATATTCCGTGTTCCTGAAAAAATATTAGAGTTGACTTGGCCACATGAATTGGCGCATTGTCCTGCTGAAATTGCCAGCCCACCCCAGCACACTCATAGCCATATGATGGGAAATAAGGACGAATCATTTGCTGGTAAATGTACCGCATTCATTCTGATTGATATGAACGATAATGGAATATTTTTGAGGTAGCCAACGGCGCCCCAAACCATGACCGAACCACCGCCAGATTGACGTGAACTGAAAATCTTTTCTTCGGTGTGCAAATCATGCCAATAATAACCAAGTCCATCTGGACCGTCCAAATTGAACTTTTTTTCGTCAGAAAAAATTAATTTTTTCCATTGAGCTTCCCAGTGTAGGTGGTCTAATTCAAATTTCTTGCGGCCCTCAATATTGTCTTTGGTTTGCGCTTCATTTTCTTGTATTTTAAGTGTTTTGAACCACTTAAAATTTGTTGAATACGTCGAACACCAACTGGCAAATCATTTTCACTTGATAATTGACGAGCGAACTTGAAACTGTTGCCAGCACTTCGAATTAATCGGCGTTTTTCCTCACTTGTGATCGTCGATGGCCGGCCGGACAAGTAATTTTTTCCATAATTCTCGCTATTTTTGATGAAATTATTCACCACAATTTTAGAACGGCCGATTTCCTTTGCTATCTCTCGGTTTGACAACTTACTATAATTTTTTAGTGTGGACATTTCGGCTATTTCGGCCTCTGCCCTTACCCATTGTTGTTTGATCAAATTTGGAATGACAACTGCGCCATATCATTATGAAATTGCACAAATAGACTCGCAAAGGTGCGTAACGGTACATTCGGACAAAAACAAATGACCCAAGTGTCAATAGAATGATTTTTCGTGCAGAAAACGTCGAGTGACTTTAACCTTATTTCGCACTTCAAACATGCCAAAAATCGAAAAAACTTGGAAAAATCGATCTAAACTAAATATTTTGCTAATTTTTCTTCTAAGATATATTTAAAATGATTATTTATTAATTTTATGAAGAAATAACGAAAAAAAAATTGAATGAATGAATGATTTTTCCAAAAATGTGGGTGACTTTAACCTTATTTCGTGCACTGTATATGTGATAGATACGTGGAACCCTATTTATGTTCGGATGTGGCAACACTGTAATATTTTCCATCATTGACGTTTAATAGCATACTCGTAGTCAGAACGTTTTGACATAAGCGTCTCAAAATAAGTTGAGTTTAGGGGTGTAAATAGGCTTATCCTCTCCATAAACCCGAAATCAGGATCTAAACCTTTTTTTCGATACCAAAAAATCAAACCAAAAGGGAGGTTGGGGGAGCTAATCCAAAAAGCTAATGATGTCAATCGATAGAGAAAGTCCAAAAGTATAGTAAAGAATGTAGACTACGTGGGTATTGCCCCGAAGTGACCTTAAATCGAAGCAAAAAGCAACACATTCTAGAATTTTTTTACACCTAATTCACAACAATATACCCAAAAAGTTTGAAAAAAAAAAAATATATTTTGGATGAAGAAAAAAATCCAATTTCTGCACTCAAGAACTATTAAAATGAAAAAATCATTATGAAATATTGAAGCCCTATTGAAAGTAATGACGTCTTCGTTTTCCATTTGAGCCCATTTTTAATTTTAAATTTTTTCTAATATTAAAGTTATGAATTATTTTTGGAATAAATTGATGGAATTTTAATTTATTTTATTTTTCAGTGATACAATACCGGGTGTGTATGTTTTGTTAATATATAAATTATCTAATATAAAAGTTATACACCCGCCACTAAAATGTCGAAAATTCAAGCATTATACAAAGTTCTTGAAATCGTGAGAGCATTGCTCAGAGCGGAGAGCCATTAATTACGTTATCTAGCTTGAACCTTCAACATAGAAGTGACAAGTGCATATATTATGCCGCAGAAGAAACTGTAGGAATAGAAGTGGATATTATTGCTTATTTTACAAATCATACAACCCTTTTTCATAGGTCGTCAATGTATGGCATCTGCATTTTTTCTTTACGGACAGTTTGAAGAGGTGTTAGTTTATTTGAACTCTATTCGAAGTTTCTTTGTTAATGATGATGTGTTCAATTTCAACTATGCGCAGGTGAGATTAATTCATCAGCACACATCTTTTAATTTCGTGATATATTTATACAATTATTTCATTAAAAGGTAGTGAAAAATATAGATTACTGTGTACGCGCACTTCATATTTACTTGATAAATGTTCACATTTTGTTGATGATTTGAGCACAAAATTAATATTCCTCATCAGTTTTATGAAAAAAGTGTATTATAAATCGAAAATGTTTGTACACACTTTGTATTGCTTTGATTTCTTGCATTCGGAAACTGAATGCTCAAGTTTATTATCACAATGTTGTATGTTCTATTAAATGAATAAATAATTTGAAATATAATATGTACTTTTGTGGGCAAAAATTAGACGCCAAATTAAATTTTTTCAATTCTTTATTTATTCTTCCAAATCTATTTCGTCCCCTTCAAAATAGTCCATCCCCCGATACAATTTACTTATGCCAACATATTTTCCAATCTTCGAAATAGTTGTTGAAGTCGATAGTCGGAATGGCTCAAAACGATTTCCCCAGAGTGGTTTTTTGAGTTTATTAAATAGCCAGAATTGTGGAACGATATTTGTTATATTTTTGATGGAAGAATCTCAAAAAACCAAACAAATAAATTTCATGATTTTGGAACCGAACCTAAATGGGCCTTTTAATTTGAAGAATAGTCTTTGAAACGGTGTTCATAGTTCACGTAAGGAACCAAGAGATCTATCTTTTACTCAATAGTTCATCGACGTTGTTCGACCACAAATTTTCACATTTTTTTTTATTTTGAGGGTCGCTTAAACCGATTTCTAGAGGTTCAGGCGTTCTTCGACTTCTAGGAACATTTTCTGTCGTTTGCAAGGCTTTACTTACGCTGGAAACGTCAGCTTGAAATAAATCCATCAGATGGATTTATCCAATGGATTTAACGCTACGTTGGTTGCATTGAATTTTTTGCATTTATTTTTCCATTGTGGCCAACGTCAAATTTGAGGCAACATTGACGGATTTATTTCAAGCTGACGTTTCCAGCGTAAGTGAAGCCTTTTGAAAAACCTTGATCCCTTTATACTTTGATAGCGGAAGATTCATTATAATGACTCACATGACTGTTTGCCGGAATTTTCTATGAAAAAAAATGTACAATATCGCCAAATTCACTTTTAGCTGTTCAGAAAACACAACAGTAACCTTTGAAGTAATGAAAATAATGACGTGAAATTTGACAGAAATGTCAAGGACAGTAATACCAATACAAAAGAAAAGAAAATTCGAAATCGATTATTGGCGCGACATTTTTGCCCACAGTAGTATATATATTTAATATATCATTAACTTGTAGATTTTTTCTAGACTCAAATATTTTTTTGAATCTTTGCACGTGTTGTAATTATACCAACATTTGTTGGAACATTCATATAAAACATGTTGGAATTTTACAACATTGCAAAAACATTTTTTTCCATCTAAAGGAAATCTAAAGCATCAGCAAAATAAATAGAAAATAATATTGCTAAACTAACATTTTTGTAAAAAAATAGTTTTAAACAAGATTTACACGATGGTTTACGTTGTCAAATAATTATTACAATATACATTAATAATTATTACATATACATGGAATCACTTTGATTTGAAAAACACTTGAAAAACTGAATGTCTAGTTTTATCATCATAAAAATATATTTGATTCACCACAATTGTCTTAAAATTTGTCTTTAAAGTGCGAGGCAGTCGATGATTATCTGATACAAATATTGATGTATATTGTAATATCGTCAATTTTCGCATATACACCGAAAGTTGAAATTTTCTCCTGCAAATGTTTGAACAATTATTGATAAAGTAATTATATGTTTATGATGAGGAAACACCGGAAAAAAAAATCACCAAGTCAGAAGTAAAACAATTGTCGATCTATTACCAAAATGTACGTGTTCTCCGATCAAAACAAAAAATTTTTTTTTTGCCAACTCTGCATCATCGGACTTCTCTATTATTGTACTCACTGAGACTTGGTTGAATCATTCATTTCTTTCGGCTGAATATTTTGACAATTCGTTTATAGTCTATCGCACGGATCGCGAGTCTACTGGTTCATCGTTTCAACTGGGAGGTGGCACACTAATAGCGATTCGAAGTTATCTTTCATCTTCGTCTGTTCATCTCAATTGCACTAATGACATCGAATTTACTTGTGTTGTCATTGATCGTGCAAAGAACTTCAAGATTTATGTTTATGCAGCCTATATTCCATCATCTTCATCATATGAAATCTATTACAAACACTTAAATGCCATTAAATCCATACATCTTGAACACTCGGATTCTATCTTCGTTTTGGGTGACTTCAACATTCCTCTGGTTGATTGGATTGTGCCGAATGATTGTTTAAATGATCATTTAAACGTAATGTTACCTATCAATGTTTCGCCACCATTTGCTGCTGATTTTCTACAAGAATTGCTATGTTTTGGCTACAATCAAATCAATGATAAATTCAATAACAATGGCCGATTATTTGATTTAGTCTTCACCAATGATGGTTCTGATGTTGAAATACTTGAAACAAATCCGTTGACAAAAATAGACATCCATCATCCGCCATTACTTCTTATATACGGTAATAATGTCACTGCAAGTTATGGGAATAGGGATGAAAATTGTTGTCGCCTCAACTACCATCGCGCTGATTTTATTGGGATTTGCAATTTTCTCAATGATTCCAATATTGTTGAAAATTTTACACACAAATCTCTAAATGAAAAGATTGAGTTCATTAATGATATTTTGAGTGAAGCAATCACAAATTTCGTTTCAAAATCTAAAATCAATTCATTCAAGAAACCATGGTGGAATAGACAACTCCAATCACTTAAAAATCGAAAGAACAAAGAATGGAAACGATTTAGAACTAATGGGAACAAATCCTCTTTCGATCGTACTTGTGAAGAATTTGATTCGCTCAATGCAATTTTGTATCACAACTACAAGAAGAAACTGGAATCATCATTGAAATCAAACCCTTCTTCATTTTGGAAATTTGTCAACTCGAAACGAACTGTTGATTGTCTACCTAAGTTATTGCACTATGGTACAAATTCATCAATGGATATAAATGTTCAAGCCTCAATGTTTGCTGAATTTTTCGGCGAAAATTTTTCATCGAACCAGTCCGATCAGTCTCCATCACTTGTTACATCACATTTTAATTTAAACGAATCATTTGTTTTGGATGACTACTTTGTATTCGATCAACTAATGAAAATTAAGACAAACACGAGTGCTGGTCCTGATGGTGTTCATCCCCTTATATTGAAAAACTGTGCATCCGTTTTATATGAGCCACTTACACTTATATTTAATGAATCTCTTCAAACTGGCATATTTCCGAACGCTTGGAAACGTTATTGTGTTCGCTCGATTTTCAAAAAAGGCGATAAATCGGACATTGGGAACTATAGATGCATAGCGAAATTGATTACCATTGCAAAATTCTTGGAGCACTGCGTTAATTATCTCCACATCAACATGGCTTTATGAAACATCGATCAACAACAACAAATTTGATGGAATTTCTACACTACTCCATTGCCGGTTTGAATGCTTCAAATCGAGTGGATGTATTATATCTGGACTTTAGTAAGGCATTCGACCGAGTCAACCACGACATTCTTCTTCGAAAATTAACAGCGTTTCCGATTCCAACAAATATCATCAAATGGTTAAAATCATATCTATCAAATCGCCAACAATACGTTAAACTGGGAGCTGCTGAATCACCTGATTTTACTGTTAATTCAGGTGTACCCCAGGGTAGTCATATTGGTCCAACGCTTTTCCTACTTTTCATTAACGACTTACCATTGGTGGCATCGAAAAATGTGTTTTTATCAATGTTTGCCGATGATGTTCGAATAGCTAAGATTATAAACAATGATGCAGATACTCTTCAACTCCAATCCTCAATCAACTCAGTAAAGGATTAGTGTGACAAAAATGATTTGCATCTAAATCTTGACAAATGCACAATTTTATCAATACACCGTGGAAGAATACAACCTAAACCTTTATACTCTTATGGTGATTACTATTTTGCAAATTCTAGTATACAGCGAGATTTAGGTGTGTTGATAGATGATAAACTGAATTTTCAAACACACATTGATATGATAAGCTCTAAAGCAAACTCTGCACTCGGTTTTGTGAAACGTTTTTCACGGGATAGATGATGAAACCACAAGAAAGGCAATTTATTCAGCATTTGTTCAACCAAACCTTGATTATGCTAGTACTGTGTGGCTTAACATATGTTCAACTAAGTCTGATTTCATCGAAAGAATTCAACGTCAATTTTCAATGTTTGCGCTCCAAGAATATCCAAATAATTCAAATAATTACCAAATTTCGCCTTATGATGACCGTTTAAGAACATTGAGTATGATTAGACTCAGTCGACGGAGAATTAACTTTGCGTTATTGTTTCTGTATGACTTGCTTAACGATAGAATTCATTGTCCATTTGTAAAAAAATTGTTTTATATTAATCCTAATCCGCGTAATTTTCGTAATGCTGAACTTTTCAGAGTTTCAAATGTTTTAAATAGGAATCCAAATGCTCCAATTACGATTATTTGTAAATATGCTAATATTATTATTATTATTACGGCACCATACAGCGTTTCTTCGCCAAAGGTGGTTTATTTAAACAATTTTTAAATTTTTAAATTTATTTACAATTTATTTATAATACATGGTTAATTCAATACTTGTATGGAATCAACAATCCATTGCCAATCCTAATGATTTCGGAGCAAGACTCTGTGATTGTTGAACTACAAATATGAATTGAAATGGAACAAACAACAATTGGTTAATTCATAGGTTTCCCAAACAATTCAAATAATCTTTTCTTAACTACTTCTGAACTGATATCAAAATCTATTACAAATTTATTCAAACATTTTTCGTTGTAGAATTTGTTGAAAGTTCCAATCAGAATATTCAAAGGTATATTCTTTTGATAGCCACGATTATTAGTCTGAATTCTCAAAAATTCAATATTCCTAACAGAATGATAAGGAATTCTGAATTGAATCCTTCCCAAAAGAGCCTCCGAGCATATTTCACCCTTAATCAGCTTTAGGATGAACATTATTTGAGCAACACTTCTACGACTTTCCAAAGAAATCATTTGTAACAGCAGCAATCTATGTTCATATTTTGGAAGGTGAAATCTATTGCTCCAATTGAATCTTCTCAAAGCATAAAGTAAAAATTGCTTCTGAACAGATTCAATTCGTCTTGCTTGTCCCAAGTTGTGAGTGTTCCAAACCTGAGATCCATATTCTAGAATAGGAATAACGAAACTAAAAAACAAAATTTTAATTGTATACGGGTCATTAAAATCTCTAGCAAAACGTTTGATCCAAGCCAGCCTTGATTTTGCTTTTGCAATCATGGATTCAACATGAGCCTTGAAATTAAGTTTCTCATCCAAAATCACACCAAGGTCTTTAATTTGATTAACTCTTTCAATTATTGAATCACCAATGGTATACCTGTAATCAATGACATCACCAAAGCGATGAAATACCATCATCTTTGTTTTCTTTCAACATTCAAATTTAGTTGATTCTTCTTAAAATATCCAACAACATTGTTCAAACTCTCTTGTAGAGTTAAACAGTCTTCAGTCGAAGTTATGTGGTGGGAAAGTCTAACATCATCAGCAAATGAAAGAATTGATGAATTACCACTGAAATCTGGCATATCAGCTATAAACAATATAAACAATGTGGCAGCAATGGGATACCCCTGACCTGTTCCAAGCATTGATTGTAGAATCTACCAATAGAAATGAATTTAAAAGAAAATTGTTTGATCTCCCTATTGATATATTCGATAATTGTTAAATCGTGATCTCTTTGTAATATTTTTGTCATATATACAGCCAGTTATTGACGGTGCAATAAATAAATAGAATAAACCAGTCAGACATTCAGTTTTTCAAGTGCAAATGACTGCAAGAAATCAAAGAGATTTCATTCTACGAGGGTTCTTTCAAAAAGTAAGAAAAATAATTTAGTTATGGTTAAAAATGTCTTAATTGTTTTTCAAAATATTCTCCATGATGATCAATACACTTTTGCATGCGTTCGAACCATTTGTCATAGCAGTTTTGCCATTCGGCGGGAGTCACCTCCAAAACATGGTTTTTGAACGCTTCAACTGCTTCTTCGGCGCTCGTAAATCGTTGAACACGCAGTTTATCCTTAATGTAAGGGAACAAGAAGAAGTCATTGGGTGCCAAATCGGCGCTTATTTGTTTTTCTTATTTCACTAAACACTTCTGGCAAAGAAATAGTTGTGTATCACTCAGAATTAACCGTTCTACGTTGCTCAAGTGCCACTGTTGCCACATGACCAGTTTTTCCGAAAAAACAAGCCACCATTTGTTTAGATGTGCTTCGTGCTCGAACAACTTTGGTTGGATTTGGTTCACTTTGGAAGACCCATACAGTCGACTGCTGTTTACTTTCAGGCTCATACGCATTAGGGTGGCCTCCAAATGCAAAAAGTTGAGATATTTATTCTCCCACACCCTAGAAAGTTGAGAATTTCAGGATTACAAATTATTCTTAAACATTCCTCTGTTAATGTCAAAACTTTACAAGAAACAAACTTGCCTGTGTTTCTACTTCGCTTGTGGAAATTTAACATCTCAATGGAAAATGCGTTATCAAGTAATTTGGTCTTTTCAATGATAATTTTCTTTACATCATCAGGCTTGGTACCATAAACAAACCTTGAAATATGAATCATGTAAACTCCATTGAATGGCTTAGGTACTTCATTTAAGTTCTTCAAAACCTTTAGCCGAGATGAAATATTTTTGAATAACATTGAATCTCCAATGTCACTATTTTGACTAAACTCAGCATGACTTTCAGTCGGATCATTATTAGTGCTGTTTTTACCAGCAACATTCATTGAGTCGTCATCATTTATTTCACTACACGTATAATGGAATTGCTCCGTATTCAATTCTGTATCAATTTTTGTTTTATTATTTATTGCTAGTGTGTATTGAAACTGTCGCATTTGTTACTAACTTCATATTTATTCAACCGTCATATATTTTGACAGTGACATCTATTCTACCTTAAAGATCATTAAAAAATCTAGTAAAATCCATCAGTCAAAGTGAACACAAGTTTGTATACAACAGTTTTTTATTGCATTGAAAATGTCGAATTTCGTGCCAAAAAAACAACATTTGCGGGAAGCTTTGCTTTTGTTGTTTAATTCAAAGCGAAACGCAACACAAGCTCATGAATTTCTCTCTGAGGTTTATCCTGAGTATGCTCCAGAAATTAGAACATGTCAAAGGTGGTTTTCACGTTTTAAAAGTGGTGATTTTGACACAGAAGATAACGAACGTCCTGGAAAAGTGAAAAAGTTCGAAGATGAAGAATTGGAAGCATTACTCGATGAGGATCCATGTCAAACGCAAGAAGAACTTGCAAAATCATTGGGAATGGACCGATCAACCATTTCCAGGCGTTTGAAAACATCCGGATTCATTCAAAAGCATGGAAATTGGGTGCCGCACGAATTGAAGCCGAGAGACGTTGAAAGACGATTTTTCACTTGTGAACAGCTGCTTCAACGGCAAAAACGGAAGGGTTTTTTGCATCGAATTGTCACTGGCGATGAAAAGTGGATCCATTACGATAACCCCAAGCAAAAAACAACATATGTGAAGCGTGGTAAACCAGCACCATCGACATCGAAGCAAGATATCCACAGATTCAAGATAATGCTCTGTATTTGGTGGGATATGAAGGGTGTTGTGTATTATGAGCTGCTGGAACCGAATGAAACCATCACAGGGGATCTGTATCGAAGACAATTGATGCGTTTGAGCCGAGTATTGCGCGAAAAACGGCCTGAATACGAGCAAAGACATGACAAAGTTATTCTTCAACATGACCACGCTCGGCCACATGATGCAAAGGTCGTCAAAACACACTTGGAAACGATCCGATGGGATGTGCTACCCCACCCACCGTATAGCCCAGACATAGCCCCTTCTGATTACCATTTGTTCCGATCGATGCAGAATCACCTGGCTGATACACGCTTCACTTCTTCTGAGCAAGTCAAAAATTGGGTCGATTCATTCTTGGCATCAAAAGATGAGGAATTCTTTCGGCGTGGAATCCGTATGCTACCAGAAAGATGGGAAAAAGTCATAGCTTGCGACGGGCAATACTTTGATTAATGTATCCATTCATTTTGTTAACGAAATAAAGGCTTATTTTTGATGAAAAATGCGACAGTTTCAATACACACTCCCAATATATTGAAATTGCAAACTTCACATGACACGGCAAATAGCGAATTTTCATTGAAAATATAATTGAAAAATTTCAGATTAATATAGTAATCAATATAATTGAAAAATATAATTGAAAAATTTCATTATCTGGTTTCACAATTCCCCATGGAAATCCTCAAATCTTCTCGCTAATCCAAAATATTCAAGTATTTTTTTAACTTTTTCTTTTCTCTGTCTCATGCATTGAATAAATATTTGATTTTTACAAAATTTGCACTTCAGATAAAGGCCACAATAGGTCAAACCTTGGCCCATACTAGTGACATAGCAATGCAATTTCGATTCTGACATATTGACAACAACAAAAAATAATACTTCCTGGAAAATCACAAATAATTGAAATCAAAATCACTTTTTTAAATAAACTTCAGTGATTCCCTATGAATTAGTATTTTAATTTTGCAGAAATGCTGAATTTATTATTTAAAATCAAAAAAATACTGCGGTTCAAATAAACGATACATGTAGCAATGACAGTTAACATAACCTCCTCGCAGATTCGTACGAATTCATGATTTGCAAGCCTTTACACAGAAAGAACGTATACTAGATTACCGTACAGAGATTGTTCGATTATTGTTTTTGATTCTCTTTTTTTATCTTCTCGCATAACAGCATACGCCTGTGTTCATGTGATTCACAAGATTTGTAAGATTCAAATTTCACATTGAATTTTTTATTTTATAGTGAGATTACATGTGATTTGTGCGATTCATTAGATTCTTAATTTTGTATTGGATTGTTTATTCTTAACCGGTGTCTACCTCCTAGCCATTGGAAATTGGACGAACAATTTCGGGCGAAATGTCACCTAAAACGTGAAATGCGAAATATCCCATATCGCGAAGCTATCGGGAGTTTATTGTTTTTATCACAAATAACAAGACCCGATTTAACATTCGCAGTAAATCTTTCCAGCAGATATCAAAATGATGCAGGTATGCAACATTGGCTTGGTGTAAAACGAATTTTTAGATATTTACATGGAACAATTAAAATGTCGTTAAGATATGGAACGGAAAAATCCGATCTTGTGGGTTATTGTGATGCTGATTGGGCGGGTGATGTGGATGGAGCAAAGTCAACAATGGGCTATGTTTTCTTGTTGAATGGTACGGCAATTTCATGGGCAATGCTTACGAGGTATTGGAGATGAATTTTTCGGTGTTCGCAAAACTCCAATCATTTTAAATTGCGATAATCAGGGGGCAATGAACTTGGCCATAAATAACGCCTATTCATCGTGAACAAAACATATCCACGTGAAACAACAATTTTTGCATGAAAAGGTGAAGGACAAAATCATCAAATTGAAATATGTCAGCACAAATAACACGGTGGCTGACGTACTTACAAAAGGTATGACTAGGGAAAAACACTGCAATCTGATAAAGGGATTTGGACTTGAAAATTAATTTGTTTTTTTTTTTTTTAAACAACCGAATTTTAACTACAAAAACAACGATCAGATTGCAAACGTTTTTTTTAGATATAGTTTTTTTTTTTATATATTTTTTTTGCGAGCAAACGCAGTTTTTTTCTTCTATATACTTGAACAAACGGCTACTGTGTTCACTTTTTTGAATTATCGTTACGAAATGGCTTTCCTCGCTGTAATTCCGTGGGTGACTGTGGTCGCAAGTTCTATTACGGGACTAGTATCCCAACAACGTTACGATGGCAGTAAAAGAAAACAACACACAAAACAACATTCTGGTGTTTCTCGTCGCTGCATTGGTCTTCATCAAAATCATGGAAATCGTGATTTACATTAAAATTGACCACAAAACCTCCTATGTATTTTCAACAGAAATATGTATTAAATTAGGGAGAGTGTTGGAAAAAAAAAAAATTGTATATCAATTTAATAAATATTGTCAGTCTTATATGGCACTTCATGCAGTAAACAAGTGGGTCGGTTATTATTCAAATTATGGTATTTGCAGTATCAAATATCGTTTCATTGAATTTGCTTTGCTAAGAGAGGAACGTGGAAGAGTGGATATAATGAAAAAAATGGGCAGGAAAAGATCTGTACGAACAAAAGATCTGGTCAAAAATGTACGAGAAAAAATTCGTCGAAATAACAAAAGAAGTGCCAGAGTCTTGGCTCGTGAGCATAATATCAGTCGATCTTCCATGCAAAGAGTATTTAAAGAAGATTTGGGAATGAAACCATACAAAAAAACCAAGAAACACGGATTGACAATCAAAAACAAGCAAGACAGAATCCAAAAATGCAAAGAGTTGTTACGCCGGCACGCAACTTCAAACATTGTTTTTTCGGACGAAAAGTTGTTCCTTCTGCAGCCAAGTCTGGTTTTCGTTGAAAGTGGCGTAAAAATCAATGCATCTGTGTACAAAGAAGAAATATTGCGTACAAAATTGTTGCCACACGCCAGAAAAGTGTTTCGTAATGACCCATGGGCTAGGGGCTTTTATGTATACGAATATATGAAATATACGCAGTTTATACGCAGTTTATACGCAGTTTATACACAGTTTATACACGTTGAAGTGAAATATTGTAAATATAGTCAATTTATACGCGTTTAACTGAAATATTCGTAGAGTTGCTGTGATAAATGTACATAATGTACAAATATGTTTGTTGTTGTCAACACAATCAAAATCGTATCGGCCAAACAAAAACTAAATTGTGTAACTGAACGAATTATAAAATTAACGTTTTTCTCCGATAAAGTCGGAAATTATCGAATATGCATTAAAAATTTAATACTATTTTTAAAACTCAATTCTAATCAATATCTTTTGGTTGTACATTTTTTGTATTATAATTATTGAAAAAAAAAAATATAAATGACAATAGTTTTGATGTCAATACAAAAAAAATGTAACATAACATTGCCAATCGTTAATGATGTGCCGGGATCATTGCATTCTTTAAAGCATTTATAGCGCAGAAGACAGCGTGTCAGTCTCTTAATCAGATATATAAAGGTTCGATTCTCGCATTGAGAAATTTTTTGTTTTTTTTTTTTTCCGTAAAATCATATTTTTTTCAATTTATTATAATATGTACGAAAAAAAATTTACAACCAAAACATATGATTAGATTTGAGTTTTATTTTAAAAATAATAATAAATGTTCAATCTTTAATGAATAGTTGATTTTGTATGGAATTTATTATTGAAATTGTTGAACGAAAAGCAATGGGATAGTGTGCCTTACAATGAAAATCAAGAGCACAAACAATAGCGCCATCTGTTGGTATTACGTATATTTTGTTGAAATTTCCGATACGTTTCTATTCTCTCCACAAGCAGATGACATACGTATTTACAAAATGGCTGACTATTCGTGTTTACAGTGCGATTCATTGTCGTTATATTTTATTATTTATGTGGTTTTAATATATGGATAAATTTGTTTTTTTATTTTTTTTAATTTATTCAAGTAAATAAATTTCAATTATTATCGAATAAAATTTCTTTTTCACTAAAGCTCAAACATTTTATGATGAATGCATTAAATTACATGAAATAAAAATTTTCTGCACAAAATCTAGTATCTCGGTTAAATTTTAGGTGGCGCTTATAGAATTTTTACGGAAAAATTTTTGACATTTTCCATTCCAACGCTATCCCATTGACGAAAAGTAAATTCGGTAAATCAACATTTTACTGAAGAAAAAAAGTAAATTTGATGGTTCGTTTGTTTACTTTTAGTTTTGCCGAATGGATTTTGAATGAGCATATGGACGCCATTTTCAACATTTGGAGATACACTTATACGAATTTATACGCATTTATATGCATTATATTCGGACTTATACGCACAATAATTCGCGAGTCGAAAAATATGCAAGCATAGCGCATTATACGCAATATATATGCAATATACGTGAATATATTTTTGACATAAAAACCCCTTGCCCATGGGTGTTTCAGCAAGATGGAGCACCGTCACATCGAGCAAACATATATGTTTGAACTATAGTGCAAGAGTGGTTGAATGAAAATTTGCCGGATTTCATTAACAAAGACGAATGGCCGCCATCGTCTCCAGACTTAAATCCATTGGATTTTTTTGTGTGGGGTTACATGGAATCGAAGCTAAATGGTTTGAAGATTACGAAAACTTCAACACTGGATGCATTCAAAAAGAAAATCGTCAAAATTTGGAACGATATTCCCATCGAAATGGTGCGTGCCGCGTGTAAATCGTTTGCGATTGATGATCCGCAACAAAGGAGGAAGATTCAAAAACAAAAAGTGAAAAACAAATTTTGGACCTTAATTTAACATTCAATAAAAAAAAATAGTTGATTTAAGTAGAAAAAAAAAACATTTTTTAATTAAATATAAAAATTGCAGTTATTCTGGGCCACCCTGTAAAGCAGTACACAGTGTCTACGAACATTCACAATTTATAATACACTTTTTTCATAAAACTAATGAGGAATATGAATTTTGTGCTCAAATCATTAACAAAATGTGATATTTATTGAGATAATTGTAAATAATAGTGTAGACTGTATAGCGTATTAATTGGCCCCACAAGGTTATGATATGTCAAATATACTTAAATTTATCAAGTAAATATGAAGTACGCGTAGTAAGTGAAATTACTAGTTGCTTCACCGCCCTGATAAATAATAAGAATGTATATTTTTTTAATATATTTTAAAAGGCTAAAGTTGCTACGGGAAACTACAGAGAAGCTATCGATATTTTTAATCAAATAACGGACCAATTTATCCTGCAACAACCGTCCTTCAATATGATTTTATGCAAGTGTTATATTCTATGTGGAAATTCCGAAGAAGTGAGAAAATACCCCTTTATATAATTATATTCTCTGAAAAAGAACTGGCTATAAAATTTAAACTTTACTATTCTTAAAACAGTGAAAATGAGTATAGAAAACAAATGCATTTTTTTCGGCAAACTATTGGAAAAAATTAGATATCTTTGCAATTACATTTTTTTGGTAAAATCAAAAAAGGAGAAAAATTTTGACATCTATTCATAATACCATCTAACAACACAAACTATAGTGGAAATGAACATAAACAATTTTTCTTCTTCTTTTTTTGTTCTTTCAAGGTGTATTGTTTTCCATTATTGTTCTTGCTTTCATTGTAAATGGGCATTAGGTATAGTCAGCTTATGTCTTTTATTCAGTGTTGATATTGTGAATGTTAATTTTGGTTGTTCAGCGATATGCATATTTAGAATGAGCCTTAGTGTAAGAAAATGGAAAAAAACGAATTTAGTTAGTTACGATAAAGCATTGTTTTTGTACGGGAACAAACACCGTTGAAGCAAAGGATTGGTTTAAAACAAATGACAAATGGAGAATCTAAACCACCGTATTCGACCAGCAAATTTTGTTATACAGAATTTCGACGTGGCCGTACAAGTGATGCTGGATGTTCTGGTGTTATCATTAAATAATTTACAAATTAATGATTCAATAGTTGAGCCGATTCGACAATCTATTGCCAATCCTGATGATTTCGAAGCAAGTCACTGCGATTATCAAATTGCAACATTAAATCTAGTTAGTAAAAAGAAAGAAATTACAATAATCATACATCCGTCATTCTCTTGAATAATTCATTCACCGTCTCTTTTTAATTAAATCAGCGCTAACATTAAAGTCAACAAATTGATCAAGAATAGGAGTTTTTTCATTATAATAACTATTGAAAGTTTCAATCATAAAATTTAACGGCATAAACTTCTGATAACTATTGTTAACAATATGAATTTTCAAGAACTGAATATTTCTAATAGAGCGGTAAGGAACCCTGAATTAAATTTTGTCCAAAAGTGCATCCAAACGAATTTCACCTCTGATCAATTTAAGTATAAACATCATTTGTGCAATCTTTCTACGATCCTCCAATGAAATCATTTGAAGCAACAGCAATCTAACTTGTATTTCTCCTCTGCGTAGGTTTAATAGTCATGAATCATTGTCGGCTGACATCGTATCACCTTTACTCACAGAACTCACATAGATTTTGCCTTATGACCTGCAGCCTGTTGTTAGTGTGCGTGACTGCATGGCAAATCTTGGCAGCATTCTTGCTACTGAAAATGTAACCATGAATATCGACTCAGTACATTTAGTAAATCGTAATAAATGTAAAAGAAATTAAATTCGGTGAATATTTGAATCGATTCAAGGGTAGCTTCAACTTTATTCACATTAATGCTCAGAGATTGCTTGATTCCTGTCATTTTTATGAATTGAAGTTGTTTTTGAATGAAAATCGTAATATTAGTTTAATCGCGCTAACTGAAACGTGGCTTCGGTCCAATAATACGAATAAATCTGTCGATATTCCTGGTTACAAAATTTTTCGCTCTGATCGAAAATCGAAATCCGGTGATAGAAATAAGGGAGGTGGTGTAGCGATTTATGTTTTGAAATTTTTCAAAACTAAGATGATCCTTAATTTGTCTAAAGATAATCATCTAATTGATATCGTAGAATTGTTTTTTGTTGAAATTTTTACGCGTACATCGAAAATCGTTTTTGGTGTTATATATCGTGCTCCACATTGTAGTGCCGAAAATACTCGTAAACTTTTTGAATTACTAAGCACTAGTTTTGCGCATGAGCAATACGTAATTTTTGCTGGTGACTTTAACATTAATTTACTAAATAATTTAAATTCAGCTTCAGTTCTAATCTCAAACTGCGCATTAAATTTCAATTTAGTGAATGATGATTGCCCTATAGGGCCATGCGTATACGCATTGGTGGCTGGGTAAAATTCTTTCGCAAATTGATTTAATTTTCACGAATAATCTCGCGCGTGTTAATACTTTCAGTCATTTTCCTTCCAGTATTTAATTTCATGATTTGTTGTTGTGTTCATACAATATCAAAGTTGAAAAAATCGATAGAAATATTGTCATTAGCGGTAGAAAATTTGATGACATTGACTTCAATGAGATTGCTCGCTGTTGTCGATCATTGAATTGGAATTTTCACCAATGTCAGAATGTTGTGAAATTTTAACCAATTTCAAATTGGTGTCAACGTTAAATGAGAATTTTTTACATCTCCTTAATCGCTTTGCACCACTCAAATCGCGTCGCGACGGGATTATTGTATTTCGCACGGGTTTAGCTAGCGAATTACTTATCTGAGGGTGCTCATATTTCACCCAGTGATAGTTGACCCCAAAAAAAGACAATTGCAATGGCAATTCTGAAATGAGTTTTAATTCTCTTAAGCGTCGAAAAATTTTTTTCAATCGAGGCAACTGTAACTGGAATAGTTGCACAAATCTTTAAAATATTGAAAATGTTCGGGAAAATGAATTCATTGCATAAATTATTTGCATCAATAAAAGTGTTGGGCTTTTCATCGACATCTTTCCATTTCTGCTGCCGGTGATCGTGTTGAAATCAACTGTTATTTTGATTGCTTTCTTTGAACTGCCTTGCGACTTACTGCTTATATATATAAACAAAACAGCACTTTAACAGCATAAACAATAGAATACTTGCTTAGAGTGTAACTTATCAATAAATGATGAATTAAATTCTGTTTCCATCGGTTCGTGTAAATAAAATTATTCATACCAGGAAACGCAAATGTGGAATGTGCATACCTAGTACATTATTTACGGACGTTTAACAATATTCTCAAATATTTTTCACTGGGATATTTAACAAAATCTTTCTATCAAACATACATTCATATACAAAATCTCTCTTGACGAAATACTGTATTTAGTTTTTTTAATTGAGTAATTAATTAAGTTATTACAGATAGAACGCATTGATTTTTTGCTATATAAGCATTTCTCTATCATTCACAAACTCCATTTCAGACTTTTTATCGATACATAAAATTATAAATATAAATGTGTTTTAATGAAAATGAATAAATATGAAATAGTGGTATTCAAAAAAATGTGGCCGGTCATAATTTCGGAGGGATTTGATTTTTCATCATTGTTGAAATCAGACAATATTAATAGTATACGCAGAAGAGAAAAATTTGGCAAATTGATTCGCGATCTCAATACTATTACAAGATTTTGAATCTTTGTAATGCATTTCATTCGGTAGTCTATAATTGGTCATCTTAACAGCATTTACGTGTTTACAAAAATTCACTGGATCATTATTTATTAATTCTTCCATCTCAATTTTATATTTATTATATAGTTTTATAGGCATTGGGAGAATCACGATGATAATTCATGCGAGCAATTCTAAAATTAATTTCATCATTTAATGACTTGTGTCTCCTTTTACGCAATTTGTTCACTTTGTTCTTTAAGCTAATTAAATTAGGATCGAACCACTTAGAATGAATTGAATTACTCTTCCTTTTTGACTCATGAATATTGAATATTTTATTATTTAAATTCTTGAATTTATTCACATTTAATAATGAATTGTTTTGCAAACCAGAGGATTTATTTTTGATTTGTCAACAAATCACAAATTTCTCTTTTTAATGTTGAAATTTTGAAACTTGTATGCTTGTTCTTCTTATATCTTATTTTGCTTGCAAAATCAACATTATACGAATCAGAATTTATTTCGGTCTTCCCTGAAATCATGGCAACAATATCATCAGGTTCGAAATCATTCGGAAAATTAGAGCTATGCAATGAATAAACTCCATTTAATGGATTGACAACAATTTTCTCCGCTATTTCTGGTTAACCTTTTCATTATTTATCGTAGACGTTGTACCAAACTTAGCATTAACACATTGTTTCAAATCAGCAATCTCATTATGAATTTTCACAATCTCATCAACAATGTCAAAATGATTCGAACTTGAAGAATAATTTCCTTGATTTTTTTTAAGATTGTTGAATCTATTCACTATACCCAGTGTGAAGACATCAGATAATTCAAAGTATGTTTCAGTTTTTGGGTTATTTTGTTTCATTGCACGAATTTCACTTTCAAGATCGATAGGGCACTAATGCTTGATTCTTTTAGTTGATAATCTTTCACACTAACCAATTTTTTCGTGTGTCAACAACTTTTACATAAAGTAGCAAATGGTGAATCTCTATCAAACAAAATATCCAAACTGTTCTGAATTAATACTGCATCATTGCCTGATTTCATTTTCATTATGTCAAAACTAGTTAAGAAATTCAAAATTCCGGGAAAATCCGCAATACATTCTAGAAAAGTGATACCATTACAGTCACTGCACTTAATGGACAGTCCACAAAATTTTTCTCCATGGCAATTCGAATTAACACAGCAATGTGGTTTTGACATTTTATAACAACAACAAATATACTTGAAAAATAATTAAAAAAAAAAAATGTTTCTAAAGTAAGCTATTTATAAAAAAAAAACACCGAACTTTAATTTACTCGACTGAAAAAAAATTCCGAGATTAACCTTACATCGTTCGTCCATGCTACAGACACCTTAACATCGTCTTTGGGGCGTACAGCGCCCGCACTGCATTTTGTATTAAAACTGGACTGTGATAAGAGATAAGATATATCTGTCTTTAGCGAAGTTGTACAGCAAGTTGAGTACTACAATATTTCAGAAGACGCCGTCTTGTTATCTATTATCAGTTCCGAAAAACACGCGGAAACCCGTCGTATGGATATTGTAGTACTCAACCTACTGTACAACTTTGCTGAAGACAGATATATCTTAACTCTTATCAATTCAGCGAAAAATAAAAAAACAAGGAATTCGCGTTTTTCGCGGTTTTTCACCCATTCCGCAGAACTGATAATAGATAGTGAGATCGTGTGGGCGGGAATTTTATACTACACGAGCTATTCTATGAATTACACACATGGCTAAATGTCACACATGCTTTAACACTATTGACTTGTTGGTAAACTCAGAAATGAGTGCAGGAAACTGTACCGCAGGTACAGAAACTGCCCGGAGGATAGGAAAATCTGGGCATCCTACAAAACCAAGAGAAATCAGTATACCTCATAGATCGAAAAATCAATGAGGAACTCATGGGTGAAATACTGTAACGAGATAGAAGGAGTTACAGCTTTGGCACGAGTACACAGGTTGTTATCAAAGGATTCACCTAACTCACCTGGTGTCAAACGTATGTAACACGTAGTTACTTTCCTGTGGCGCCAATTTTCATATAGGCCCGTCAAAATTTACTTTAGTTTATTACTTAAGATGCCTGGATCCACATTGTAAAAGAACGAGGCACTGCTTTATACCATTAAAGCTCTTTCCTATGTTATGCTATAGAAGTGGAGACGCCATTCACTGTACTTCTATATAGTAAAACTTTAATGGTATAAAAGCACTGTCAAAATATGCCTCGTTCTTTCATAATTCTGTGCCAAGAGTTTTTGTTCTTTTGAAAATGTAAAAAATATATATAAATATATTTTAGTGTTGAAAAAATGTGTTAAACATATACGATGATGATTGTAAATGAGTGCAAGTTTCAATATATGTCGAATGCAAAAAACATATTGTATATTATACAAATTTGTATTAATTTTCAAATGTCGGTCGAATTATTGTATCATACAAATTGTGTAGGTTTATATGCTTGTACCGGCTTTGCGTCTGCTCATGGAGGCGTGCATATCAATGGAAGACCAAAAATGTCCCCACTAAAGGACAAAAATGTGCTCTCAAAGCGTTTTATATATATGTGTATATGCCTCGTGCAGATAAATGAGATTGTATGAGATTCATATATCTATGCATGAGATTGAGAGTAGAGAATGTTTCACTGACTTTGTATTGGATAAAGTAGAGTATGTTCACATTAGCTCAACAAATATTGAAATATTTTTTTTTTTTTAATGAATATAAAAATATTGTCAAAGGCAAAAGTAGAGAGTATTACAAGAACAACAATTTTTGTGAAGACACTTATTCATTACTCTACTCTCAATCTCACCGATAGATATGTGAATATGCCTGGATCCAATCTAATGATTTCATAGCGAAAATGATGGGAAATGCAACATAAATCAACTTGAATTTTATTAAATTTAAAAAAGAAAAACAAATTTATTTTCATTTTCAGAATGGCAAATTGCATGTAGCCAAAGAAATCGGAAAGACGGAAAATATATAATCAAACATTTGTTATGATCAGTTATAACAGGTTATGATAAAACACGTGTTTTGACATTTGTATTGTGTAAGATGTCAATACCGATTACTTCGGATTATTTTGATTGATAATAAATGTTTTTGACATACTTTTAAGACAATATAAATTTATATGGAAAAAATATTGGAAAAACATTAATAAATTAAATTTATAAAATAATTATAGATTTTTTTGATAATTTCGAATATATTTATATCAAAATTAAAGATTAAAGTAATTATTGATACTCTGAACAACTTTGGATCCAGGCACTTGTTAGTATTGTATTTAGCATTGAGTGAATCCAAAGTTGTTTGCGGTACAATAGTAGTGCCTGGATCCAAAGTCGTTCAATGTATCGATAAACACTTGGATCGACATTATTATTTATTAGAATGTATGAAAAAATTTATTAAAAAAATCGACTATTATTTAATTTTCCTAATGTTCTACCAATTTAATTTTCTTCAAACAATTTTATTGTCTTTAAAGATAAAAATCAAAACTTACAAAGTAATATGAATAAATTGACTACGTGTACTCAAAGGGCACGTAGATTGACTTAAAGAGCACGTAGTCATCCAGTTGCACAAGTTCGCCTGGTGTACTAAAATATCCAAATGGTGAGCTCACAAACTCTCATGAGGAAGCTGCCAAACTCATGCTGGACACACTTCCCTGAAAATGTTGCGAGAGCAGACACGGCAACAACCATTAGATTTAATAATCTACACATCTATGAAGATAGGCTATCTGTGGAAGCGATCACTCGTGAACCTAATCACCAGGTTCAGATTATATCTATCCTGTGATTTTATACAAATCATGGCACCTGATCGACATATACTTATTATCGTTATACAAGGCGTCCATAAGACTTGGTCATGTTCCCAAGTCGTGGCAAATTGTGAAAGTTATTTTTATCCCGAAGCCGGGTAAAGATGATTACACAAACCCAAAATCCTTCAGATCCATCAGCCTAACATCCTTCCTACTAAAGGAAGTGGAGAGACTGGTTGACAGATTTATGAGGGAGTTTATACTAAACCATTGTCCATTATATAATGGTCAACATACCTTTCAGCAAATCCACTGAAACAGCTTTGCACTCTCTAACTGTTAGGTTAGAAGAGACGCTCAAGAGAAAGGAATACACAGTCGGGACCTTCTTAGATATAGAAGGCGCTTTCGACAATATATCTTTTGCTGCGGTAGACACTGCTCTAAACCGTTGCAGGTTAGGCGTCGAGCTGAGACGATGGACTCATAGTATTCTATCTCAGATATCGATAAACTATGAATGCAAAGGCAGTAAAGCAACAATCACCCCGTCCAGGGGCACGTTGCTAGGTGGAGTTTTATTACCATTTATTCATTTGGTAATCTTATGTAGGGGAAAATTCTTACCTACACTATGCGATAGAACTCAGCAGGCACTCAAAATTATTGAAAAATGGTGCCATAAAGTGGGATTAACGGTAAATCCGTACAAATCTGACCTACTAGTTTTCACAAACAAAAGAAAACTAACCGATTTCAAGGAACCAACCCTCATGGGTCAACCACTTAAAAGGGGAGACTGTGTTAAGTTCTTGGGCTTAATTATCTGTTAGAACCTAAAATGGAAAAGCCACCTTGAATACCGCATAAATAAATGCCTAAGGGTTTTTTGGTGCTGTAGAGCGATCGGAAGGAATTGGGGCATCAGCCCCAAAAACCTCATGTGGATCTTCAATGCAATAGTTAAACCTATGATTTCATATGGGTCGTACTTGTGGTGGGAGGGCACAACCTCTATAACGGCTGGCAGGGCCTTAAGTCGACTCCAACGTGGTGCTTGTATGGCAATAACAGGGGCGGCAAGGACCACGGCGCAGGCCGCACTGGAGGCCTTGCTTATTAACAATGACAACACCGAAAGGTGGTTTACTGATGCATCGTGAACAAAAATGGCTCAGGTTACGGAATTTATAACCGCACTGGAGGCCTTGCTCCAGTCGACAGATGTCTTACAGATTAGGTAGAACATTTGGAGTCACCCAAATGGAGGCAAACTCACCTCAACTGACTGACAATGACAACACCGAAAGGTGGTTTACTGATGCATCAGTGAACAAAAATGGCTCAGGTTACGGAATTTATAATGAAGACTCCGGAGCCGAATACTGCGGTTACTTGGGTTACAATACCGAAATATCGCAGGCTGAAGTAGCGGCAATACAAATATGCTGCATAATAATATTGCAGGACAACTTCAGCCAAAAACCAATCAAACTGTATACTGACAGCCTTCTTGCTATAAGAGTTCTGGCTAAATGCTCAGTTGCATCTCAATTGGTATCAGAATGCATTGAATCTAATGCAAATTCAGCAGAGAAGAGACATTACCATAGTTTGGACACCAGCTCATTCACGACTGCACGGAAATGAGAGAGCTGATATCTTGGCTAACAATGGACCCACTCTCCATACTTACGGTCCGGAACCCTTTCTTCCCCTCACAGAAGGGTGGGTTAGAACCGTATGCAACACCCTGCTACAAACAGACATAATACGTGCCTGGAACAGCCATCCGTACTGCCAAACTGCCAAGGAATTTATTAATACTCCACACAGTAAATCTGGAACTTACATCGTTTTCCGGAGACACAGACAGTCATTCTCTCTCTCCAAAACAAGGGATAATTGCAAAAGGACCATTGGACCTACGCAACTAACACAGAACGCCGTGGCGGTCAATTTGGCCATGTTTCAAAAGAATCCATCTGAGTTTTTGCGTCGATTTGTGACTATGGATGAAACATGGATTCACCACTACACACCGGAATCTCGTGAAGCATCGAAAGAGTGGCGTTAACCGGGTGGAAGTGCACCAAAGCGGTCAAAGACACAACAATCGGCCGGTAAGGTTATGGCCAGTGTTTTTTGGGATGTACATGGCATAATCTTCATCGATTACCTTGAAAAGGGTAAAACGATAACAGGAGCATATTATGCAGCGTTATTGGATCGATTGGATGATGAAATCAAGAAGAAACGACCGCATTTGCAGAAGAAGAAAATCCTGTTTCACCACGATAATGCACCAGCTCACACATCAACAATCGCACAGGCAAAATTTCACGAATTACGGTACTAATTGCTTCCCCAACCACCGTATTCTCCAGACTTGGCCCCCAGCGACTATTATTTGTTTGGAAACCTGAAAAGATGTTTGTCTGGTAAGCGTTTTGGATCAAATGAAGAAGTGGAATGGGAAACAGATAGCTATTTTGGACGACAAACTTCAAACTATTATTTGGAAGGGATAAAAAAGTTGGAAAATCGCTGGACTCGGTGTATCGAGCTAAAAGGAGATTATGTTGAAGAATGAAATCGATTTTCACAAAAAAAAAGATTTTTCATTCATTTTTTCAGGTCATTATCGGACAGCCTAGTAAAGTTTTATGCGATTTCGTCAATTTTTAGTACTTTTATTTGTATCTATATATTGTCTCGTGCGCTCTACGCCCCAAGGACGAACGTAAGGTTAAATATAAAAAATTTAATTCATATATAAATAGAATGTATATATTTAATTAGATAAAAAGAAAAATTTAATCAAGAGCAATGAAAAAAAATCAACATTGACATTTAAACCTAACCTAAAATCGCACATAAAGTCAAATTGTCACGAGAAATCGCAGAATGCAGCATCTTCAAGTCAACAAGTTACACATTTTTTCAAAAGTTCAAATGAGAGCTGTCAAAGTACTGTCATTGATAGAGCTATGCATTTGACATCAGAATCAATTCTGGTTTGCGCGCGCCATCTCATATCGAAGCTGTGAGTCAAATTCACAAAAAATTTATAAAAAAATAAAATAAAAATATAAATAAACGAAAAACAAAACAAATCAAATCAATACATGATTAATTCAAACCAAAAATAAAATTAAAATAAATAAATAATTAATAAAAACAATATTTATTTTGAAAAAAGAAATAAAATTAATTTCGTAATGTTCACATAAAGTCTACACATTTTTTTTTGTTGTGAAAACTGGGAAAACTGTCTGTCAAACTGTCAAACCAAGCATCTGTCAAACACAGTGTTTACATTTTTCATATATATACATAACAATCATAACAATTAATTTGTTGTTGTTTTTTGTAAAAATGGTAAATAATCTAAATAATTTAAATTGTGAATTTCATTACATCGTTCAGTATTTTGACGTTAATATGGTTAATATGCTTAATATGGCTTGTGAGCTTGTGAGGTTATAAATAGAAAATAATGCAAATAATGTTGACATAATAACCATAATAACCATATTAAGCATATTAACCATATTAACGTCAAAATACTGAACGATGTAAAGAAATTCACAATTTAAATTATTTAGATTATTTACCATTTTTACAAAAAACAACAACAAATTAATTGTTATGATTGTTATGTATATATATGAAAAATGTAAACACTGTGTTTGACAGATGCTTGGTTTGACAGTTTGACAGACAGTTTTCCCAGTTTTCACAACAAAAAAAATGTGTAGACTTTATGTGAACATGACGAAATTAATTTTATTTCTTTTTTCAAAATAAATATTGTTTTTATTAATTATTTATTTGTGCTAATTTTATTTTTGGTTTGAATTAATCATGTATTGATTTGATTTGTTTTGTTTTTCGTTTATTTATATTTTTATTTTATTTTTTTATAAATTTTTGTGAATTTGACTCACAGCTTCGATATGAGATGGCGCATTACTGGGAGAGTTCACATCGATTAACATTGCCGTATATGGAACGCATTCCCCGGTTGCCATTTTCACAAAAAAAAAGATTTTTCATTCATTTTTTCAGGTCATTATCGGACAGCCTAGTAAAGTTTTATGCGATTTCGTCAATTTTTAGTACTTTTATTTCTGTATCTATATATTGTCTCGTACGCTCTACGCCCCAAGGACGAACGTAAGGTTAAATATAAAAAATTTAATTCATATATAAATAGAATGTATATATTTAATTGGATAAAAAAGAAAAATTTAATCAAGAGCAATGAAAAAAAATCAACATTGACATTTAAACCTAACCTAAAAATCGCACATAAAGTCAAATTGTCACGAGAAATCGCAGAATGCAGCATCTTCAAGTCAACAAGTTACACATTTTTTCAAAAGTTCAAATGAGAGCTGTCAAAGTACTGTCATTGATAGTTGTTTTTTTTTTTATTCCATTAATTTTTCGTTTTTTACTAATTATTTGCCATCATTTTTACACTAATTTGTTTTATTTACAAAGTAATTATAATGGCTTACAAAGATTCATTGAAGTTCATTTCTAATA
>JAQOWM010000009.1:0-52776 GCA_029041755.1 Resseliella maxima | reverse complement strand
AGCTACTGTTCACCCAACCAGAGGTACACCACAGGGAGGCGTTATATCACCATTACTATGGATTCTGGTGGTGGACGATTTACTTCGGAGGCTGCATAGGGCTGGCTTTGAGGTGATCGGCTACGCGGATGACATGGTAATTGTGTGTAGGGGAAAATTTTTACCTACACTTAGTGATAGAACAAATATGGCACTCAACATTGTTGAAAAATGGTGCCTAAGAATTGGTCTATCAGTTAACCCTGATAAATCAGAAATGATAGTATTCACTAAAAAAAGGAAACTATTTAATTTCAAGGAACCCAAGCTTTTTGGAAAAACCATCAAACTAGTGGACAATGTAAAATTCTTGGGTATTACGTTCACTTCCAATTTAAATTGGAATGTTCACCTTGATTACCGCATCAAAAAATGCATAAGAGTTTTCTGGTGCTGTAGAAGAGCCATTGGAAGGAACTGGGGTTTGAGTCCAGTAAATCTAATGTGGCTATTCTCAGCTATAGTAAAACCAATGATTTCATATGGATCGTTCATTTGGTGGGGGGTAGTCAACAATAATGGCAAAGAAAAATCTTAGCCATTTGCAGCGTGTCGTTTGTATGGCAATAACGGGAGCTGCCAGAACAACATCCCAGGCAGCCCTAGAAGCTCTGTTGAACCTCCCAACACTTGACAACCATATCAAGAACGAAGCACGCATAACAGCCTTTCGTTTGAAATCCATTATAAATACGGAGCGCACAAATATGAGTCCTCACTCCTCGATTTTAGTCGATCTGTTCGAGTTGACACCAATTTTACAAGCTCCAGTTGATAGATTCCGCACAAAGTATGTACTTGATAAACCTTATGGTTTAATTCTCAATGAAGAAGACATACCGGAAACAACAGTTATCAACCATATGGACAGCTGGTTCACTGAAGCATCTGTCAACAAAAATGGTTTTGGTTACGGCATGTTTCATGCCAACAACAGAACCGAATACTGCGGATATTTGGGCAACGAGACAAATATCGCGCAGGCTGAGTTGGCTGCCATTTTAAATTGTTGTATTGAAGTGGCTAAGGATCAACTCAGCTCTTCTCCAGTCAGAATATACACCAGCAGTTCTCATGCATTGAAAGTGCTTGAAAACCATGCGGTGGACTCAGAACTGGTGCTAAATTGTATTGAAATTTTAATACAAATCAACCTCAGAAGAGAAATCACTTTAATAAAATCGTCCGCACATGGAGGCAGGGAGAAGGCGAAGATTTTAGCGAAGAATGGCTCTTCTGTGACTATGGAGGGCCCAGAACCGTTTTTGAAACTAGTGGATAAGGCGGGCAGGGTGCTCTGTAACGACTGTGCTTCAAAGCAGCATAAAATCATGCTGGAAGGGCCAAAATGGTTGCTCTATTGCGCGGGTATTTTTAAAATCACCTAGCGTTCAGTTGGCAACTAAACTACTCAATCTAAACAAACTTAGATTGAGCTACACAATTGGGATTCTCACGGGTCATATTAGACTAAATGCGTATTTAAAGCGCATACGCGTGAGAGATGATCCCGATTGTGAATTTTGCGGTAGAGATATTGAAACTTCTGTTCATTTCCTCTGCAAATGCAAGGGGTTAACAAGTCTTCGACGTTCAATCTATGAACGCGAGGAGCTGAACCCAGAGGAAGTTGTAAATTGTTTTAACATCAACAATATATTCAACTTCATTAAGAGGTCGGGTAGATTCCCCTCATTGGGCGACGATTTAACTCCTCTTACCCAAAATAGACAGATGTCGGGTAATATGGCTATTGATGTCATAAGCACTCGGCAACCACCTGTCACACAATAAAACTGGAAAACATGTTTGTTCTATGGAGTTTTGGGCTGTCACTCTCTCTCCTCAAACAAATGGGAAGTTTTGTAAAAGGTCTACTGACCTACGCAGCAGGCGAAGGTAACTTTGTTACTTTTGTCATCCCAAATACATCCATACATAGTTGGTGAATCTAATTTATGTTTGTTCATTTAGATGGCACTTAACCGGGAGACTCACATACAAATGTACAGGGCTATATAGACTGCTTACCAGGGTAGAAATTGAATCGAAAATCTTTCATTTATATTAGTCATAAGTTTTTCAGCATGGCGTACTTATGCAAAATTTTAATTAAAATCCTCAGACAAAACAAAAAATCACTTTTATGAATTTAACTGAAATTTGATATCGAATTTATATCACTTTGATATAAATTTATTATAAATTTTGATATAATTTTATTATAAATTTGATATTATTTTTATATCAATATTAAATTGATATGTATATTAAATACATTTGATTTCAATTATTTTCTTAGAACCGCGAATTAAATTGATATAAATTTGATATAAATTTGATATCAATTTAATTCGTGTTTTAGAACCCCCTTTCCCTACTACTAAGGTTGTATGAAAACAATGAAAGGCCATTGGATGTGTTTGTTCTTTGTATTACACGGACTCACGACAACACAATTCTAATCGGCTTCAAATGGTTTCATGAAACTGACTACAATCATTCATTTCTCTTCATTGGTAAACGCAGGACGCACAAATCGCAGACTTATTTTGGTACGCAATTAAAATGTGCAGACAAATATATGTCCGAGTTGTGCGTACAGTATTTTACTATGAAGAGTGCTGATTTTCATCAGACTCTAATGTATGGAATAGCGTAAGAGTAAGCAAGATAGCATGAGATCGAAATTTACCAATAGTGATTTGAGTGATAAAAAATTCGCATCTTATCAAATCGAACATACATACCAGATCAAATGGCATGTAAAAAACTACACCAGAATTGAAAAAAAAAATTAGATTTTTTTTCGATTTTCAGCGATTTTCGATTATTCACAATAGAAGATTGTATGAAAACAATGGAAAGCCATTGGATGCATAGATTATTAACTATTATTTGGAACTATTAGTTAATAATAATTATTATTTATTATAAATTTTATTAACGTTTTACTAAATATTTTAATAATTATTAGCTAATAAAAATTATTAGTTAGTAAATAATAATTATTATTTAGTAATTGTTAATATATTAGAAATTTACTAACGTTTTACCGTAAGAGTGAAGGAGACAGCCTGTGCGATATTTTTTACCATACAGTGCTGTCTTGTTTACTCTTATGAATAATCTAATAAAACGTTAATAAAATTGTTAGTAAAATTCTAATATATTAACTATTATTAAATAATAATTATTATTTACTAATGATTTATTAAGTAGTAATTATTAAAAATCTACTAATTCAAAGTAATAACAAATTTAGTAAAATAATAACAAATCTAATAATTATTACACATTTTCACATCTATGATTGGATGTATTTGTTCGTTGTATTTAACGGACTCACGACAACGAATATTTTTAGTTATCGGTTATGGGTGCCTATTACAAAAAAAAATTAATTCACAAATCGAAGCAACATACTGGTTTTTATAAGTATGCCAAACATACAAAATACATACATCACACTTGCAAATTTTCTAAATTTTTGATTTTTTTTCAATAAAATTCCAAATAGATATTGTCAATATGCATTTATTTATTTAGTTTATATAAATATCTTTCATATAAATCGAAATGTATTAATTATAATTATTACATATAATATTTTTTCAATATTTTTCTGAAATATGAGAAAAAGTATGCTCAAAAAAGTAAATGGCCAAATGTTATTTCATGGTATTATTCTATGGATATTGCAAAAAAAAAAATCCAAATATTTGAAGCAATGAAAAAAATAATTAATATTTTGTGGGATTTCCTTTTGATTGACGTACTGCTTGCAGTCGTCGTGGCATTAAATTGACAAGCTTCTTTGTCACTTCCATCGGAATCTTTTTCCATTCATTTTCAATAACTGACTTGAGTTCTTTGAGGTTGCTAATTCGATTTTCGTAAATTTTTCGGTCCAAATGTTCCCAAAGATGTTCAATAAAGTTCAGATCAGGTGATTGAGCTGGCCATTCGAGCACATTTTTGATTTTTTCGCATAACCATTTTTTAACACTTTTGGCTGTGTGCTTCGGATCGTTGTCTTGTTGGAATACAAAATTGGATTCAAGATTCAATTGTTTTGCACTTGCCAGTAAATTATGCTGGAGAATGTATTTATAAACATATTGATCCATTTTTCCATCAATAAATACCAGTTTGCCAACTCCCGAAGCAGCCCTACACCATAACAGAACCTCCTCCGTGTTTAACAGTTGGCTTCAAATTTTTTGGATCAAGTGCTGTGTTTTTTTTACGCCACACTGTGACCTTTCGTTTTGATGAAAATAGTTCGAATTTACTTTCATCCGACCAAATTACCTTACTCCAGTACGATTGTGGCTTATCTACACACAAGCAAATCTGTGTATAATTTTTCAATGTATTATTTCAATACGGAAAAAATACGGAACACTCCAGAATGGAGTAAATATGTATTGGTTAACTCCGATTTGGTATAAACGTCACATAGGAAACTGGGCTTTCGAACGATTGTCAAAATTTTTTGCGCTAAAATTTCAGTTTTCACCAATACATATTTACTCCATTATGGAGTGTTCCGTATTTGTTCCGTATTGGAATAATACATTGACAAATTATACACAGATTTGCGTGTGTGTACATGAGCAATACTTAAATTCAATCGTTTGATTTTATTCACTTTGCTGATGAGTAGTTTTTTTCGTACTTTTCGGCCGTTGACACCATCCGCTTTTAATACATTACGTACGGTTTGTGCGTTCATTTGAATACCAAGTGTTCCCGTTACATTTGCTGCAATTTTTGTAGCAGGAGTAGTGGGATTTACCTTGATCTCTCGAATAAATGTATTTCGGAGCCGATCAGTGATTTTGGATGGCCGGCCAGATCTTAGTCTGTTGACGACTGTACCAGTTGTACAAAAACGTTTAATGATTAAATTGACAGTTGACCGTGCTTTTCCAACAATTTTGGCGATTTCGCATTCATTTTTTTTGTTTTTATGCAAATTTATTATCATTTGACGCACTTCTGGAGTTGTTTCTTTTGATCCTTTTATAGCAATGTGACAAAAATAGAATGCAACAATTGAATTTTCTATGGTTTTAAGCAATTGAATTGATTGATTGTCACTTAAGTGTCATCTTATTACAACAATAAAACAATTTATTACAGCTTAAGATTATGATACTTTTTCTCATATTTCAGAAAAATATTGAAAAAATATTATATGTAATAATTATATTTGATACATTTCGATTTATATGAAAGATATTTATATAAACTAAATAAATAAATGCATATTGACAATATCTATTTGGAATTTTATTGAAAACAAATCAAAAATTTAGAAAATTTGCAAGTGGCCATTTACTTTTTTAAGCACCTGTACTCTTGTTAACTATTTTCAAGTAGAGTAAAACTTACTTTTATTTTCTGCAAACGAATCGATCAGAATACATACTCTGGAGCTCCGGTCGATCGTGCAATTGTTTCAAAATTATTATTACTCTCATATCGTAATGAAATTATGCGTCCTTTTTGGACATCTGTGAGTTTTTTTTGTCGGTCATTTTGTGTAAAACAATCCATGATGAAGCATGGAAAAAAATGAGAGCAAATGTATTATTATATGCATCAAAGAGAACTAAAATGGAATGAAATCAGAGTTTTGGGACTTGCATAAACAGTAAATGTTACCATTATATAGTGACAGAGGTTCCATTGCAAAACTGTATGCATGATAACCAGAGCAAGGAAAAATATGCATAATAAAATCGATTATAAGCGCTTAAATATGCTCTAAAAATTAACAAAATATGCACGATAATATGCACGAAAAAAAGTCAAAATATGCATTAAAAACCCAAAAAAAGACCAAATATGCACTAAAAATTAAAAAAAAAATGGCTCAATATTTGGTAAAAAACCAAATTTTATTGAAAATACATAGATAACAGTTTCAAAACATAATTATTCTTTCATTGTGTTTGATATGAAGAGCTTAAAAGGAATTGCAGTTAATAATTAAGTGTTGTTTGAGGTTCTCAAACAAAAAACTGCGGCGTTTGTCAGTCAAAGTATTTTTATATGAAGAAAAGTATCGTTCAACATCTGAAGATGTTACTGGACAGTATTTATATAATCCAAGTTCATGTGCCGATAACTTTTTAACGTAGTCATTGTTTGATTGTGTTCCTTGAGTCAAAACATTATGAATTTCAACGATGGCATCGAATCCTCGATTGCGTTTCAGTACCGCATCTATTTTATCGTTAAATTCTTGCCTTCTCAACGATTTTAAAGAATCACGAACGGTTGTCAATATTTCCATACTCTCATTTAGAGCTAGCCCTCTTTTTTCTAGCTTGACAATTGCATGAGCAATGTAAACAAAGTTAGCTTTAATGTATGTTAAGTCAAATTTTGTACTTTCATTCGCAAACAACTTTTTGGCAACAACAATTGATTCGGCATCCGCATCATCAAATAAATCAACAACCATTTTAACAGCATCAAAATTCTCAGAATAATATTCTGCCGCATGAAGCCAAGTGCCCCACCGAGTGTGAATTGGTTGTGGTGGTAGTGGTAAATTTGGCCACTTAGTTTTAAATGCGTTTCGTCGTGATGGTGCCTAGAGAAATTTTGATCATTTTAATCATTTGTTCAAAACTCAAAATGTTGATTGAATAAAAAAACTATACAAACCTTCACAAATACTGCTTTAGTGACGGAAATTAGTTTATTTATATTTGTGAATTGTAATCGAACAAAATCTGCAACACGGTGAAGCCCATGTGCGAAGCATGTCAAATGCAACATTTTTGGATAAAGTGTTTGAAGTGCACTCATGGCATTGAGCATATATGATGCCGAATCTGTCACACATAAAAGAACTTTATCGTATTTAATACCTACGAAGAAATAAAATCAATTTAGTTTTTCACATAGATTCGAAAGTATTTAAGAATGTAACACTACCATTTGGCCATAGAAGCGACAAAGAATCATTAAAAAATGCAGCCATTGTGCTGGCGTTGGCAGCGTCTACTAGTTATTCCCATATTGAGTAAATACGATTTTTCGCGTTCTGCACCATCTGCATCCATGATTCCAAACACAAAATTAACCACCATACGCTGTTCGACATCAGTTGTCTCATCTATCGATGCCCAAATATATTTTTCTTTTGCCAATGCTCGTAACTTTTCAATTGTCTCTTCATATAACATTGGGACATATTTTTCACGAAGTGTCTTTTCACATGGTAATGTATGGCTTGTGTACTTTTTGAAAAAATCCACTGCACTTGGATGGTTCACTTTAAACAACGGTATATTTGTATCAAGAAAAAAATTGCACAAATCTTTGTTAAACTGATTGAATTTTTGTGGTTGTTGATATTCAGTCAAAAGTGACTGAATTGGTGCTGTCGATGATTTTTGTTTCACCGCCTTTTCATGTGTTGATGTTTTAATATGTTGTTTAACATTAAACAATTTTCCACCGGTTACTGTGCACTTACAATAATTACAAAACAAATTTGTATCACCTTCAATCTCTTTGCGAAAAACACCGTGAAATTTTTCTCGAATACGATTATTAAATTCACGAGTGGTTTCTTTCACTTTCGGCATCTTTAAAAAATTGAGAGTTTGCGGCTTGAGACAATGAAGATGCGATTGAAAATGATGTAATTCAATAACGAACAAACTGTTCTATTAGTGTATGTCACATGAAAACCAATAACAAATGATCTTCTTAAAACAATATAAACGCGTGCGACATCGTTGTTATTGTGCAGTGTATTTGAATGTTGTCTCACTCTGTTCAAACTAAACACCATACACATAAACAATGTTTTCATAAACAAAACTTCGTACATCGTTGGAACTGTTTACGAATATTCAGAGGTTCCTATGCTGAAATTCAAATTGAATATCTTTTTATTCTTTGCGTTGTATTTACATAATTTAACTGTTTATTTTCTTTTTATTTTCTCGAATAGTACGTCGAATAGTGATTTTACATTATTTCATTCAGTTTCGTTGATGAAAAATAAATTATAAATGAAAAATAATCGAAATATGCATTTATAAGCAAAATAAAAAAAAATATGCTCGATGAGTCCAAATATGTAAAATAAGCAAGCAATATGTAAATACATATTTTTCCTTGCTCTGATGATAACATTGCCAATATTTTGCTTAGTAATAGTTTTGTAATAAGATCGACAGAGAGTGATTTAATAATTTTGCTTGATCCAATTGATTTAATAACAATACTATTTAAATATTTTAACCTAATAAAAATTATAATGCTATTAATTGTTTAATGAAATCTTCAAAAATATCGAGAAGTCGTTATATTAAAAATATGTCGTTATTAAATATTTTAGCCATTATAGTATATCTATAGTTTTCAGGAAATAATTTCACTTATAATACGCAGTCGATTATAAATAATAGTGTTTTCCGCAATACACTACTTTTAAATTTCAAGAAATGATATGCACTTACGATAAAAATACATTTTAATATGACCATTTGATTTATTATTTTATTTTATTTGCTGCATCATAATTTACATTTTATATGTGATAATTGTGCTTTAGTTTATCGTACACAGTACGTACTAATAAGACTTAATTTTTTTAAATTTCAAACGTAATTTAGTGGTTCGGTTTGCTTTCCACATTGTACGTTTAAAAATTTAACTTAATATAAAATTTAAATTTGTAAAATAATATGACTTCTTAAATAATACTACCGCTAATCATCACTTTTACGATTTTACAAAAAAAAAAAAAAAAAAAAAAAATAACATTTACTTTGAATTTTATTTTGAACTTTTATATTAATGATTACTCTTTAATAGTTTAAAAGAGAAATATGTTTACAACTACTTCTTAAGAAAATAATAGTAATACTAGTGAAACGATTAAATGAAATTCGAATTCACATTTAATCGACTTAGTTTAAATTTTTGGCAATTTTATATCAATTCAACTTCTCCGGCTTTTTAAAATTTCAGCATTGAGGATTTATTGCTTTTCCTGCATTTACATCTGCTTCGCTTGTGATCTGTAAAAGAAAAACAATCGATTAATTGATTTTTGTTTAACGATTGTTTTAAATTGTCAATTATATTTAAATAATATTTTATTCACCTTGAAGCAGTGGATGTTTTTGTCTTTGATGAGTATTTTTACATATTTCTTCACATTGGAATGATAATGAATATTTACATGTTATTTACACAATGTTTATATCATTTCTGATGTTCTTCTTTTCTTACCACCAGAAAATTAGCATTGCCATGACGCAAACTCTTGAAACCAAGTGTATGATGATAACTAAGTTGATCTGGACTCAGAAATGCAGTTGATGATGTACTATCTGTTGAGATATCATTTGGACCGCCAATGCCACTTCCGCATCCATATTCACTATTTACAACACTGCTGTTGCTCGCATCACTGATTCCGCTGAAAAATTGAGGTCCCCGTGGTGGTAAAGGCGGCGCAATTGATTGTCATAATTCCGTAATAGGTGGACGATGTATTGGTGTATAATAGTAATGATTTAGCGTAGTTGGATGTGCAGCTAAGTTGCATGGATGTTGATTAGTGGCTTGTGCATATGTATGACGTGATAGAAACGAATCTTCGTCGTAGTAACTCTTTTGATATTCACGTTCTTTATGATCTAATGAACTCGATTCGGCGCAATGACCCTTGAGAATTTTGCGGATTTCTCGACGATATCTATAAAGTAATAGGGCCAGTGAGGTTATCGTTGCTACTGAACCAACTAAAACGGTGCCAAACATGGCTTGACGACGTGATGATGAATGTGCACATCCTAATAATGAGGGTGAAATGGCCAATAAGGGTTCATGACGAAGTCGTTCTGGAGATTCGCAAAACAATTGTTGACTAGAATTTTTTGTTATTAGCAAATTTCTTAACCACAGAACTCGACAATCGCAAACAATTGGATTTTCAGATAAATCAAATGTGAGCAATTCACTCCATGGAAATAGGCCTTCATCAAGCGTTGTTAATGCATTATCGCGCAACACAACATGTTTCAAATGTGGTAGTCCACTGAGTGCACCTTCTTGAACTTCTTTGAGCATTTTATTTGAAGCTATGGTAATTGATTCTAGATTTGCGTTAGTTGCAAATGCACCGGCATGAATTTTCGTTAAGTGCATAGATCCGCTCATTTCTAAGCGGCGCAAATTTTTCAAACCAACAAATGCACCTTCAGGAACATTTTCGAAGTCATTTTGGCCCAGTGAAAGATCTTCTAGGCGCGACAATTCACACAAATGAACAGTTGGTATACGTTGTAAACGATTATCAGACAATTCCAATTGACGCAACGAACTTTCCAACCCTCGAAATGCGCCCAATGAAATATTCACTAGAGCTGCACCTTTCAAGTCCAAATTAGTAAGATGAGTGAGCATTTCAAATGCACCATTAGGAATCATTCGAAATGTGTTCATGCCTAGGAATAATTCTGCCAAATTTGGTAACGATAAAAATGTTTGCGATGGAACTACTGATAACTGATTATCATCCAATACGAGAACACGTAAATTGGGCAAGCCATCAAATGCGCCATTTTCTATTTTTGAAATCCTATTTTGACCCAGATTCAATTCTTCTAATTTTTGCAATGAAGCAAAAACCCCATATCCTATTGCATCCAAAAAATTGCCTCTCAAATTCAAAACCGTAAGTGAATTCAATCCAACAAATGTTTTATTCGTTATGGTTCCAATTTTGTTATGATTGAGATGTAATTCCTCCAACTTTTTTTGATAGAAAAATGTTCGTGCAGGAATATTATACAGATGATTAATACTCAAATCCAAGTATATTAGCTCGGCGTAGAATTGAATAGATGAATCGATGATTTTGATTTTGTTATTTTTTATTACTAAACGGTGAATTGATGGATTCAATGCAATCGGCAGTACATCTAAGTGTCCTTCTCCGCAGTTGACGACAAGAGTTCGATCATCACATTTACATCCTTGTGGACAATTAGCCAAACCATATGCAGTACTTGTAAAAACTCCAATCAAAATTATTACATATGGAAATATCATCATCATCATCAAATTTGCTAATGACATTTTTGTACAAACGATTATAAATCCGGCGTCACTTCTGATATAGCTATAAAATAGAGAATTGAAGATACGTGTGAATGAAATATTGAATAAACAAAAAATAATTGAAAATGATGAATTGTCATACCTTTTGAGATGAAAATCTTAATATCTGATTTAATCAAATGGAATTGGTCATTTCATCATAAGTAATGGGCTCTAATCACTGAAATGAAGGAAAAAAATTGTTTAATGTATTCTTAATCATTTCTTTCGTAACGGTTAGTTCTTTATACTACATAGAACATAAATAAACGACAATTTCACGGAAAACTTCAAAAAACACCAAATTCTTGAGTTAACAGACAGTGATATATTTGAAAATTCCCATTGAATTAGGATAAATGAAATGAAAATAATCTAGAAATCAATTTACTATTAATATGATATAGTTACTGACAAACTAATAGAACTAATTAAACTATTTGAAAGAAGTATTGAAATTATAACAAATATTGATGTCATACATATATATCAGAATACCTGAAAAGTATGCTTTAGTGCAGTTACATTAGTTTTGGTGAAAAATTATGCGATTTTTAACAGAGCGAAATTATTGTTCAAAAAATCAATGTAAATCATTTCAAATTGATAAGAATTCTCTCCTTTCTATTTTATATATATTTTACGATACACATATATGATGACATGTATAGGAATATGTGTATATGTATGTATATTCTTTGCTCGTTTGTGCATTGTTCCCTCCCTTTTCATTATAAAGATATGAACTGCTTGGATTTCATTGCTTTTTCTGTCAAAAAGCAGACATTTATACAAATAAATTTTTTTTCTTTTTGTAGTTGGAATTTTTTTTGACTAAACACTATAGAATTCATTTTGGTACTCTGAGTATTTGAAACGATTTTAGGATGACAAAATACAATGAATTAAGACATCATGTCCTCTGAAGTCCGACTACGTTTGTGTGAATTACAATTGTATTTTTCTATACAATGTATGATGAAAACTATTTTTTTTTCGAATCAAATATAGAGCAAAATGTTTTCTTTAAATACCAAAAATTAGGATAGAGGTCAAAAATCATTTCTCAGTGGGTGAAATCTCTAAATTTCATATAAATTACTTTGAATTGTAGTTTTATTATGCAAAAAATTGATCTATTAAATATTATACACTTTAGTTTATTAGAAAGAAACACATTTTACCGAAAGAATGTACCAAATGTTTGATTTATTTAACTACCTCATTGCTGGGAACGTTATTTTTTATCCACTTTCGAGGCATTAGGATATAATAGATTAAGAGCAACCAATAATAGAAGAATAACAAATTCAATAAATATTTTGGTTTCAAACAGAATTCTTTTTTAATTCCTATTTATTTTATAATAACGTTCAAATATTCAATATGTCAAAACTTGACATACTAATTTTACTCAATTATAATATTTACCATATTAGTAGAACTGAATAAATGAATATTAAAGTTTAAATAATTTTTGTTTAAAATTCATGGAAAGGCACTACGTTTTCGAAATAAGGAATAATGTAACGAATGAAGGGGTTTCTTTTACAAGCAAGAACTAAATATTATCTTGGTGCAAGTAATCATAAGATATAAATTTAACAACGTAGTGAAATTCATAGTCTCTTACATTTCATATACATTTATATGTAACAATAGCTGATTTAATTTCCTTGTCCACTTTTAATGGAAATTCACTGCATTCTTTCCAGATTATTATTCTCTTCATGTATAAAACATGCAATTCGTATTTCCAGTTTATTCCTTATAGTTTGATGTCACAAATCACTTTTAAACTATTTGAACTTTTTTTGAACTATTTATAAATTTGTATATCAATTTTTTAATACAATTCTCTTTTTATTTTTGCACAAAAAGATTTATTCTCAAAAGAAAAAAAATTGTTTGCAAACTTCGCGTAGATATATACTTATAGATCCAATTTCACTTTTTTTGTTGGTTTCGTATCAATATAATCGTTTAAATGTTTTGTTAGCATTCACATTGAGCATGAAAAAAATTATTATTGTTTTTTGTTGGAAATTTGAATAAAAAAAAACAAGCAGGACAATTCTTTCATATTTACATGAAAGAAAAAATATAAATTATGGGTTGAGTGAATTTGATTGAAAAAAAGTAGTTCGTTCAAAATAAAAAAAAATACACGAGTCGTACATGTGTTTATCTTGACTGAAAAATATAAACTAACTAACATCTCACTGAGTAGAATATATTTTATATGTGAACATATAATTGTATGGTATGCGTTAGCCGCTTGACGCTTACGCTCCAATGTTGAAATAGTGATATGTGAAACACCATGGGAAAATGGAGAGAAAAAATGCAGGTGGTATATGTACGTACGGTTCCTTGCGTAAGTAGCGCATTTCGTTCTCTCATGCATCATTCTTCCAGTGCAAAGTTCTGGATTTTCGTGGTTGCAGTAAAACTCTATGTGTTTAAATGTTCACATTTCAGACTGGAAAATTTCATATGCGTTCTGGATAGAAATTGGCTTTGGAATAGTTTGACGCTTTATGTTTAAGACGCATGAGCAAGACAATATTTTGTGCACATACATTCGAATATGAGTATATTTCATGCATTTACACTAGTGGTTTGGTCAAACACTATGGTGAATAATATTGAAACAGGAAAAAAACACACTGATAATATTTCCAAAATCCTAAGTCTACGTGAATCAACTCAAAATGAAATAAAACTATTTTACTAAAATATTTTAAAATTCGTTTAATTCTTTTTCAATTATTTAAAATAATAATATTTAAAATTTCCATTTTATGACTTGCATAATAAAAACTCAGTTTTGTCCAGAAATATAGTTGCTTCTAACATTCAATGTTTGGTTATTATTCAAAGATATATTTCTTGTGCCACTGAGCGTTACTTTACCTGATCTTATTATCAACGGCTTTGGGATTTGTGTGAATTGAAGCGTTCTTTTATTGTTGTATATTTTCTTCTTTTGTTATTTCCTCATGAACTTCACTGCGTTTGGATATTATTTTTTTTACAGAAGTCTGAGTGATTATTAGGCAAAATTTAAACCCAAATCTGGCGATAATGTGGTAAAAATCAGAAGATGCATATAAACCAAATTTTCTCTTTTTAGTTTTGTATTATTGCAACAGTCAGAATAATATTAATGCAATTAAATCCATAGCAAAATAGAAATTGAGTACACTTTATAGAATTCTTTCCTCGTTATCTTTGGTTGACTTTCAACATGAAGAAAGATCAGTTTTCATTACGTATTATTGATGTTTATGATTTATCCCTATGATATTATTTATAACAATGATTCATATTACGTTAAGTTATTCCGCTGAGTGCTGCTTTAGTGCCTCTGCAAAAGTATGCTTGTAAGTATAATTAATCCAAATGATTTCCTTTTTGCAAAATAATCTATACTGATATTAATTTTGTTCCATTTCTCTCTTAATTTCATCTTTTGGCCTACACCTGAATTGTACCCATTTGCAATGAAAAAAAATTGTCGTATCTACGGTCAAATGTTCGCCCACATTCAACCATGACTGTGCGCTCGGAATTGGACGTATTTGAGTCACCAATTGTTAGTTGGGTATGTCCTGTAGGGTGTTGGGCGGTTTTCAAATTTCTTTTCGCCGAATCGGCCTCAAAGTTGGATATGCGCTTTTGATCATTTAAATATTTTACATCTTTCATCTTAACTTATTTTACATCTTTAAAGAAATTTAAATTACTCGCCAATAATACCACTGAATTTAACAGAGCGATTACAACCTACAAAAATAGAAGACAGTGTCTCAAGACACTTTGATCATGAGTTAAGGTGAAATAAGTGAAATATTTGAACTATCAAATGGGCCAAACATCCTACGCAACATCGGGAAATGCTATTGGTTCTTGTAAGATGGTCGTGAGGGCGCTGTCATTTCTTCATAGAAATGTACATAAGAAAGCCCCCTCTATAACAAAAATATAAAAAAAAAAAATGGATAACACTTCCAGTAGTTGATTCTACAAAATATATCGGAATAGAAGAAATTGGAAAACAAACCGATTTGCTATTACCCTAATGTTCAGTATTCGTTGATATTAAAAATTCAATTCCACAGCTACATTTGTGTATACCAAAGCGAAACGGATGGAAGCAAGCTATCTAGTGAAATAAGGCGAACAAAACAAAATCAGAGAATCAGAGTCACAGAAAAATGTAAAGCGCAATATGTAATTTTCGTGAGAAGCACACCTGCCCATTATTATTATATCTGTGCCTGTTTCTTCATTCTTGTCATTACACTGAAAACTCGTTTATAGCTGCAGATACACCAATTTACATGTTCTCAATCATCCACTTTTACAAGCAGACATTAAAATACTAAAATGCATGGTACGATAGTCGAGTATTTACATTTTGGTTTCAGTAACGTATGCATGCAAGCATTGATATCTTTTTTCATTTGAAAAATTTTCTTACCCATTCAAAAGTCACTGAGAACACAACAAGATTTGATACAGATCGTCAAATAATTTGAAAAATTATTTTTTTCAAAAAAAATTGATAATTTTCATCAACAATTCTATTCAGGATAATGGATCATGAATTTGAAAAATACAATATTTTGTGGACATAAAAACCTTGAAGTGTTTTGAAGAAATCCAATGTTGAATAAGATGAAAACGAATGAAATTTTCTATTCAAATGCAGACAAACAAATATAAACGAATCAAATGGATGTGATCTATCTAAGTGAACAATTCTTCCGTTTTAAAATCATCTGCTATATAAATCATTTGAGGCCAAAAATAACGATAATTGTTTTCTGAGGACATTTTAAAAATATGAAGATTTCCCTCTAACTAGATTTTTGTCTACTGATAATAACATAATTCACTTAGAAATGTAGTTCATCTTTTTCAAACAATTGCATATTGTATATTTAATTTTTATTTAAAAAAAACCTTCAGGATAATAAAAGAAATTTATCTTCAGCATCTCAAACACACTTTTGATATTTTATTCACAGAATCAAACTGGTAGAAAATTGTCTGTTAATACGGAAGGTAGTCGAATTTCTATTGGTTAACCGAATCTATCTGAAATCTTTTGTTACACATTTATTGTTTATTGATTTTTTCATTATTGTAAAACGACTGCTACATATCGTTTAAAATTATTTTACTTTTTAGATATTATTAGTAATGAACGCACTAAAAAATTCGTTCAGATAGAAAAGCAATACATTAATAATATGTGAGACAAATTTGGATGTTTTTCTTCAGAAAATGTAAATTTGTTTTTTATTCAGATTTTTTTCTAACAAAGAAATTTTTGTGTCATATAGATTGTAGAATGTCAAGCAAATTATGATTCTTGAGGCAAGGCAGATGTTGTTTGAATACAATATATTGTTTAAAATTAGTCTTAATATATCTAGAAGCCATTGGTTACAAATTAAAAGGACAAGCAATTGTAGAATTTTGAAAAGGCGCCGCAGCGGTAAAACTTTAGAGGTGAAACAATCTATATAATTCTGTGGAACAAATAAGACACGCTCATAAAATTGTAATTCTTTTATAATACGATGTTGTGAATTTCATTGTTATCCTTCTTTTGAGCATTTTGTTTTCCACTGAACATAACGAAAGCGAAAGAACATTATTTCACTACAATTTGCCAAAATAAAAGGTTTTCGAAATACATCTAGAATAGTAAAAACAACTGAATTGCAACACAATAGATTTATACACTGTGACAATTGTTTATGAAATACACAAAAAAAAAATTCAAATGGAAAAAAATGAACCACAGAGAACCACCTTTATGTTGTGCATCACCTTTTCCAACTCAGATTTCTAATTACGGTTGTTTCAAGTTACACCTTTATCTTTGTTCTTGACTGCAATAGATTAGGTTTTATATGCCTGTGCATTGTGCATTGTGCAAAATAGCTTAAAAAAAAAAAAAAAAAAAAAAAACGGCGAAGGTGCAAAAGCTGCAATTTTAAGGAATAAACGTTTGAATTTCATAAAGGTTACATGATGAAAACACAAATATATACCTACTAAGCAGCGGTGAGCCATTTATCATTGGTACATTTTCTAATGCACAGAATCCTGTATTTTTTTTTTCTTTTGTTTTTTGAAATGTCGGCTTGATATTTTTAACACTACATAAAATGTTGACCCATTCGCATCATTTGTGATAAGTCTCGTTCCGTGTTGTTCATCTATTATCAGAAGCATCTTAAGAGACAATTTGGATTTATCTTATAACACAAACCTAAAAATTCTTGTTGATTGTTCATATATCCTCAAATTTACTTTGAAATCTCTTTATGTGTATTTTGCACATACATCAAGAATAATTCTTTGAATTATCATTCGACTATCATTCAACTTGTTTTCATTTTGATGAAGTAATGAAACAGTTATCTGTTTTTGATGCGTGTCAATACTGATGAGATTATTATTACCAATTTGAAGAGAATTCAGAAAATATAGTTATTTGCCGTGTAAACATCACACTAATGTATTGAGTGCAATGTTTCCAATTAACTAATTTCTATAAAAGACTACAGTAAAATAACTTTTGTTGAAAAAAATAATTTCAAAATTTTAAGCATTTAAAACAATTTTAAAATAGTTTGAAACACATCATGTGTCTTGCAAAAATTATTCATTTTGTTTCGAACGTACTTAAAATTCAAGGTTTTCTAAGACATCACATAGATGAGTTTAGCTCTAGCAACTAATGAAGCAGGGTACGACAAAACGTATCCTCTTAATATTATCATTTATTCTATTCATCACTTTTATTGCCTTGTTAGAATGAAAATTGTTAATGACCTCAAAAAAAATTGAAAAAAGAGAAAAATATGTTTTCTTTTATGTTAGCTGGAGAAAGTACATCACTGAAAAGGAAATGAGAAGGCCTTCATTCTTTTTAAAAATCTCAATTATATTGTATTCAGTGTTGTAAAGCATAACCTTCAAAAATTTGCAGTTTTTGCAAATTCTTCAATTCTTTCATTGATTTTAAATTTTAATGAGCATTAAATTACATATGGAAAATTTTTTTTTTTGAAAGTATTAGTCATATTCAAGACTTTTTTGATATACCAAAAGATTCCGCCATACGCCATACGTATTTAATTTATTAATCATCCAACAGAAACCATGAAGGCATCTAAATTGTGAACATATTTGGTGGTAAACGTATTCCCCTAACGATAACAAACAGTATTTTAGTGAATTTTGTGGTTTGAAAACAAATACCAAAATTCGGTTTCAGCAAAAAATTTTTAGAAAATACAATTGCGTTAAAAAAAGGTCATTCTAACATCAAAGGAAAGGCATATAATTTTTAATATAGAAAAAAACGTGCGATTTACCTATATGTACGAAAGAATGTGTGAAATGAAAGAATGTGAAATTACACTAATTTGATCTGGGGGTTTGGATGTCATTCAAATAGATGCAAATATGTAAATAATCTGCGAATTTTTTTGCAGAAATATTCGTATATGGTGGAGAAAATCGCAAATGGCAGTTGAATATATTCACAGAATATTCGCAAAAAACGAAGCTATTTGCAAAAACCATGAGTCATTTGCAACACTTGATACTTCTGTATGAGAATATTAGGCTGTCATACTGAATCGAATTTTAACAAATTATGCGAATATTTTGCGAATGGTTCATATAAATAAAATTTATAAGCGAATCAGCTTATTTGCGAATAGATCAATTCCCCTAGAATTTGATTTGTTCATCCCAAATAAAATATTTTCATTATCCCTGCTTGCGGTATTATCAAAATCCAAGCTGCCAATTTTACACGAATTAATTTTAATGTTTCCCCACAATAGTACTGCACAAAAATTTGTAAAAATAATTTAAATTTGAATAGCTTCATATATAGATCTATAGATTCATATCCATCACATATAAACAACATCAAAATTTGTGTATAATTAAAAAACTATTTTTTTTATATTTCCTCCCTTTTCGTTTGATTTTATATTGATATATGCAAACACAAAACAAGGAAGAAAAATGTAATTAAAAAAACATTTATGTTGTAATTTAGTTCCTTTTATTACTGTTTGAAATTTTTATATTAAATTCGTTTAAAATATATTCTTGCTAGTAAGTTGATTTATAATATTGAATTTTTTTGTGTTCAATGAAAAAAGAAAGCACACACCTTGAGGCAATGATTTTGTTTAAATTTTGTTTGGTACCTTTAAGGCAAATAAAATATAACAACGGAATAAACACCAACAATGAAAACTTAGAAGTTCCTGTTTAAATTTGAAACCACCTTTGATGTTTTTTTTTTTTCAATATTATTCGAAGCGATGGAAATATGTTTGAATTTACTTTAAACTGTGACTCGGGATGTTATAGATCATCATCACATATCCATTTATCACATTGGTAACAAAACCAATTGTTTAGTTATATTAGTATTTTCTTCCATTTATCATAATGCGTATCAACGGAAATAGAATTATAAAAGAAAATAGGACATAAACGACATGGTGAAGAATATAACAATTGCAAAACTTCCGCTTATTTGTTATCTTTGAAAATGTCACCTGAGATACTTTAATTGTATTTGGTCGTGGTTTGATTTTTACATTGAATTCTATTCAACAACAATATAATAGTGTTAAATAATAATTTTCTTCTTCCCTTCAATCTGATACAGTTAAAAAATGCATTTATTTTTTTAAATGTTGTTCATTTGTTCTTGTTGTCTTTTTCTCATTACTTCCAAAAGTAAAAGGATAATACTAACAAATTTTCATTAAATATATATATTATTTTAAATAGCTAAATTTTCAAAATAATACGAAATGTAATAGGTATTACAAAATGTACCATAAAATAAAATTAATCGATTGAGTTTGTATTTTCTGGCGAAAATATATTCAAAATAAATTCGATGCATAAGCAAGTGTGTGAAGCAATGTTAGAGATTCCTATTTAACCAGAATATTCCTTCTCGAAGGTTATCTTGATCTCGATCTATGTGATCTAGCCTTCTGAAATAAATTCTTTCTCGAACCACTATAGTTTCATTTTTATCTACCATTTTATATGATCTTTTTTCGACCGACTTTTACAATGTGAGTGGCGGATAGGTCGATTACAAAGTGTGATTTGTAATAAACAATCATTCTAAAAGGATGAAAAAGGCAGGTGATTTTTTTTGATTCCGCTTTACATCGGCTATTTCTTTTAGTTCACATTCGTATGCGTTGCATGCCTTATTTTGCTGAAACAATTCAGTGATACACAAAATAAATTGTTCTCTTCATTTTAGGCAGGTCAAATAATATGATGTCGAGACAAACAAAATGGAAAATAGTTCGTATCCAAATACTTTTATCATATGTATATACTAAGAAATTTGTTGGAACTCAAATTTGTATTCAATTCAAGAATCATAGACATTCATTAAAATGAGACCATTCACATTTTGTAAAATGTTTTGGTTTTAGTCTGGTTTCTAATTTTTATTTTCAAAAAATGTATAATTTTATATTGAACAAAATATGAACGCAATTTTTTTTTTTTTTTAATATAATTCCCGATTTGTGTTTTTACAGTTAATATTATACTGCATGAAAGACATGAAGTAAATGTGCTAAGATGATTTCAATATAGTGCAAGCAGTTCGAAAAGATATGAATGCACTCGGCAAGAGAGTATAGCCAGCATTCGACGTACCGATGAAAATTAAATCTTTGACCGATGGTGTTCAAAATATTTTCTCACTTTTTCTTGTTTTTGCTCGAATTGCTTTTTTTGCTTATGTTTTCGGCATTCGTTAGACCAGAAATGGTATTCGTTTTGTTGACGGTCAGGTTGATCACATACCTAAAAAATATTTATGTAGAATTTCTTCCTTCATTGAACTGGTATTGATGCATCGTATGATTGGGTTATCTTCCGAGCAGGTGAAATTTTGTAATTTTAAAAGATGAAGCGCTTGCAATCGTTCTTTTTTTAAACATGATCATGAAATCTCTCGATAAATAAAAATCATACAAGTGTATGCGTATCAAAATTAATGAATTGTCTGTATATTGTCAGCATCACCTGTCTTTTGGCTATACAAATGTACCGAATTTCCCATTTGAAGCGAATAATATGTTGAAAAAAATTATAAAAGTTTTCTTAGTTTTAATGGTATTTGAAATATATAACAACTTCTAAATCATATACATAATTTAACAGATAAAATCAGACTCAATAACCCAACTTTTTATATAATTCACCTGTAAAGTGTAAATTTTCAACGAAATAATTTCACCTGCTTTATCATATTCATTGTTTCGTTTTAAACCAGCTCATTGGAAGTATTACACTTTTCAAATCGAAATATACCGATTAATTGAGGACAGTAAATATCAAAATATGTATATTTGTAAATTGCATTTCAAAACGAAAGCAAAATGTAGTATTGTAACTCGAAATTTTGACGGGTAGTAGAAAAAATTATATGAGATAATTGTAACTGTATGAATCAATGAAAAAAAATGTATTGGAGATAACTTAACTAAATTTTGTAGTTTTAAAATATGTTTTTAGTATGGTGAGTAAAATAATGTTAGCTGCAGAATCACTCGCTGATAGTATTTTGATCGCAAATTTGGTACATAATAATTTTACAGATTTATTTATTTAATGCAAATGGAATGAATCACAACAAAATAGTTTTCCTCCTTTTTCTTGAGATTTTCGTTAGCTCAAATTCTTGAATGAATTTTATTCCACATAAAAAGTAATTAATCGAAAAAATTTAAACTACCAACAAGTTATCATACAATTATGAATTTCTTAATATTATTATTCAGGGCAAAAAGCGATTCCATTAGAGAGAACTGATGTGAACATTTCACTTCATAAAAATGAATCAGATCGATTATTGTTATGAAGTATGAAATGTTTTTGAAAACCAAATTCAAATTCAATACAAAAAAAAGTAGATTCGAATTAAACCAATAAACAAACGCAAAAAATAATAATAAAAGTCGAAAATTGTGGTTCCTACAATCTTACAAATATTTCTTTAAAAAACTAAACTCTAAAGAACAAAAAGATATTGAACAAATAAACGGAAGATCATTGTTTGGATTGTGAAGGATTGGGCACCTTTTTAGTTTTCCGAACTTTTGTGTAAGAAAAGTATTGTGACATCACAATTTTTGGATTTTGTATACAAAAAAATCCCGACAAAGTTATATCGCAATCCTGTAAGTCGTTTTTGATGTTCATCTTGTTTGCAAAGTCTAAGAGATATTAATTTTTAATCCAGCTCACTTCTGTGAGGCCACATGATGACTACATTCATTATTTTTCCATATGTATAAAATTAGATATTTGGAAATTCAAATTATTCAAAAATAATGAGAACAATGCACAACAAAAGAGAATTTGCCTTTTGAAGAAAACATTACCCCCCCAAAAACTATTATCCCAAAAATCTCACTTTATTTCCACAACGATTTTTTAGAACGAAATCCAGAAAACACTTTTCTGTGTAAATTGCAGTTGTAAAATGTTGTAGTGAAATATTTTATTTAATCAATATCGAGCAACATAATTTTTATTACAAAATAATGATGAGTTTAACTTTGAACGAAAATAGAAAAGCATAAGTTTATTAACCAAATCTTCGTCGTTTACGAAGTCCTAAAACAGAATTTTTTTTCAATGAAACCTGTACCAATTATAGCTATAAACAAATTTCGGAATCAATCCAATCTAGTAACTAGATATTACTTAATACAACGATTTATTTACGAACTTGAAATTCTACATCTGCCGAAAAGTGTGTTTTTAATATAATACATTTATCTTTTATTGTAAATTTAGGTATTTTCAGTGTTGTAAAAAACGTGTTTTATAATATTTAAGAAAATAATCAATTGAAAATAATTGGAATTAGAAAACTAGGAAACACTAGCACCGTGAATCGCCCCTTGGGTTTATAGATCCGTATATATATATATATATATGATTACCGCGTTGAAAAATGAAGTAAGATGGCACTTATGTAAATGAACGACGCATTTTAAAGTAATGGCATTATTATATGTCGCACTTACAAAAGGTAACGTATGCATGCTTAAAAGGCAATAAATATAAATCTTAGATTCTTTGAGAAGTCCCGAAAGTAGATTAAGGATAAAACAAAAATTTAAAAATACCCCGACAGATTACTAAATTGACTAGGAATGAAAATTCTGCATTTGAATGTGTCATCCTAAGAAACGAGTGTTTGAAACATAATGAATACAACAACTAATGACATTTTCATGTTATTAGGTTCTTTGATCTGTTTTATTTGTTGTGATTCAATATGACTTTCAAGTGATGATCGGCTGATATTTAAAAGATGAGTTGGAAAATTATTATCAGAACAAATTGTATTAGAGCGTACAATGAAACAAAATATCGGAAATGATGGTCAAGAAGAATAATGAGCTAGTGATCACAAAAAGATAATATTCACTTATACTACATATATGTATATCCAAATTTAGAAGGTGAAGCTAGGTTTTAAAAAAAAAGAAAAACATTTATAGTGAAAAAGTGTTAGCAATTTAATAAATAATATGAAATTTTAACTCGAAAGATCATTAATAGAGATTTAAACTTTCTCTCAATATGAAGTGATTCAAACTAAAATTCCTCCAAATTACCTTATTACTAAAATAAATCAATACATTTTAGAATTTAGAACAAACTTGCACTCCAATTATAATCAAACAGCTTCTTTTCTTCTAGAATCAAATATTGAATTGAAATATGAATATTTTCATTTGGAGTTCAAACACAATGAACCACGATCGTATTGATATACACATTAAGCCATACACATCATGGCCACATTTAATTTCTTTGTTTAGATTTTGATTTATATAAACATCTTTATAAATTTCATCCCATTTTATTGTGATTCTATCATCTTCGGATCAACACTGCGTGAAACCAAAGGAAAAAATGTGTATGCATTTCTATTTTCTTTTTTCCAACATTTCAGGTTTTTATTATAAATTTATATGTCCAATGTCCACTCTTATAATACAACATAATCTAATAATACAATACAATAGTATACAACATAAAAATTTTTAAGTGTGGAAAGTCGTTTAAGCTGCCATATTAATTAAAGAATGACATAAATATTCTATAAAAAGGAATAAAAAATTGCCGGTTGAATTAGGAAAAAACTAATGTAACACCAATTAATTAGGAATAAAATAAACGGTACATTCGGCAAGATCACAAAAAATATTCTTCTTTATAAATTAGTTGTGTCATTCCAATTGGCTTTAATTATCATATATTAAAATTATCAATAGTAAAACGAATCAGAACTATGTTTCACGATTTTCATTCCAAACTATGAACATTAATTTTTATTTAGTTTTTAAGAAAATATGAATAATATTGGCTACAGTTATAAAATAAATGCAATCTTCGCGTTATACATTTCTATTTTCCAAATGCATAAATAAAACTCATGAAAACATCATATGTATAGACAAAACGGGGATGGACACCATTAGCAAATTAGAGTTCCCAATCCGAAATATTGGTAAAAATAGCAAATTAGCAGAACAAAAAAATTACTATTTAAATTACATTGGATAATGTATTTTATACGACGATTTATGATGCCATATAAAATGTACACTGTACAGTGTACAGTGTCTTTTAGTAAATTTGTAAACAAATTTCCCTATCTAAATACATTGGATCTGTACATTTCTTATGGATATTTTTCACACTGTCCAATGTATTTCAAATGAGAAATTTGTTTACACTAGATAATAGAGAATAGTAGCAAAAATTAGTGAAAGAACAGAAAAATAGCATTGGTGTCATTGGCCTCAAAATGAAACTGATTAATAAACTTTATTTCCTCGAGCAGAAGAGTTTCTCCCGACAATTGTTTGAACGAACAGCAAAAACATAAGGCAACATTAGAAGCGAAGTGTGAATTGTTGTTAAATCTTGATATTTTTCATAATGGATCACATTGACTAACATTTTTATACACAATTAATTAAAAGGCTTTTTTCTTGAAAATATTCCTATTAGGTATCAATTCTGATACATTGTAGTCAGTTGCCATAGAATTTGAACGATGGGCCATCAAATTCGCATTTTTCCAATCGAATTTAAAAAAAGATATTTACATTTAAACATTTTCTTAACGTTTCATAGTAAGTACAATTGATAAGTTAAAATAAAGATATTTTGAGAGAAGAAAAAATGAGAGCAGTTTTCGTATTGATAATCTATAGATTACCTATAGGTACAAGAATTTTTCTAATAATACCAATTATAAAGAAATGCATCCAAGTAAAAACGAAGCAATCAAGTGAGAGGTATGTTGTCACCAGTGACGCCTGCTATAAGTTAGCTTGGGAGGGATATTTTGAATTAATAAAGAACGGCGGAGGGCTTATGCTGAATCTAACTTTTAATTTTTGTTTTCATTTTACTGCATTTAAAATATGAAGAATAACGAAAAAAACATTATTGCTATTTAAATAAAAATCATTCCACTACAGTGGATATTAAAATTCACTTAACTATTGTCAATCATTGAATGTGAACTACAGATGTCAACCTGAATTTTCCCGTTCGTCCGTCCGACTTCAAAAATATTTAGACATCCGATTATTTGTCCGAACTATTTTTTTCGGATCTCAAATATGAATTCAAAAAAACTAATAAGTTCAATTTCAAATCATAATCTCTTAGTTAAAACTAAAAATGTGAATTTATTGAATTCTGTGAATTCCACCATTCGTGCGACATTTAAACTATTGATTGAGAAATTTTAAAAACCTTTTGCAGTGAAATAATACAGCATTAGGTATCATCAAAAAACAACAACAATCATATTGAGAATAGTGGATTTTATGAGTTTTGAATTTTATGGATTTCTGTGAATTCTTTGAATTCAATGATTTTCAAGCAAGGTTTTGCTTTCACTGGATACGTTAGCTTGAAATAAATCCATCAGATGGATTTGACACTGCGTTGATTGCATTACATTGTTTGCATTTATTTGCAATGTAGCCTAATGTTTCCGTTTGTACCACTGATAACACATTTTTGTGCTACCGAGAGCACATCCGAGCGCATAGTAGACACTACGTGCATTTTATTTCATCGCCGTGGCATAAGTAAAGCCTAAGAATACAAATTCATGTGTCTCCCGCTAGCTTATTGTTAAGTATATAAAGTAGATTGTGTAGAGTACTTTGACGTTTCTCATCACATTCTGTCATTAGAATAAGAAACCATTTGTATATTCATTTCATACGGAATACGAGAGCTGCTCAAATTTTTTTTTTAATAGAGGCATTCTAATGTTAACAGATTCAAAGTAACATTTCTATCGTATAGTTTGACGTTTTTCGGCATAAACTTTTTCAGAACGTTTTGTCATACAAGCGTCTTTTGTGTTGTTTATAGTGAAGTCGAAAATGTTTCTCGGCAAAAAAATGCAATTTACACGTGAAAATTTTTGTACAATAATTTGTTATAATTTTGTACGTGGAGTGGTACGTGAGTAATGTAGAACGGTTCATTCTGAGTAATACGGGACCATTTGTTCGCCAGAAGTATTCAATGAAATGAGGGGAAAAAACAAGCGTCGTTAAATCCTTCTTCATCATGGCAATGAGCTTTGACACATCTCGTCAAACAAATGAATTTTTGAGCACTCAAAACATCGAATTGATGTCTCAGCCGCCGTACAGTCCTGATTTGGCACCCAATGACTTCTTCTTGTTCACGAACATCAAGGATAGACTGAGTCGTCAACGATTAAATAGCGCTATTTACGCTGAAGAAGCAGTTGAAGCGTTCAAAAATCATGTTTTGGAGGTGTCTTCCGCCGAATGGAGAAAATGCTTTGCCAATTGGTTTCAACGAATGCAAAAGTGTATTGATCATCAAGGAAAATATTTTGAAAAACAATCATTTTCACCAATATACAAATTACATATGTTTTTTAAAAAAAATTTCGAGCAGCCTACGTAAACCAATACACTACACTTATACTTATTGAATCTTACATTTCATTTTGGAATTAAGAATAACCTGCTTTTTTCTAAAGATCTATATGAAAGAATTTTTATTTGGTTGAGATATTCTTTTGTGTTCATTTGAAAGAAGGGTCTTCGTATTTTCGACGATATATGCTATAAAAAATTATGCTAATTGACGCACTTCGATAATATATTAGAAGAATACCTAACTAAGTATCAATGACTGATTTTTCAAACACTCCCTTTTTGATACGCCACTGACAACACCATTAGTACCAGCACAAGCAAATGTGATTACATCACCGGTTTATATATCACGCGAATTTCAGCAGGTGCAAAATATATTTATATAGAGTGCATTTTCGTCATATCACGTTTTAGAAATAAGTATTGCAAACCGGTTTTGCAAATCAACGCAGTTATTGTTTGATGCATGTAACTTTCAAAACGGCTGAAACTCGGACGTTCACCGATTTGGTCCACTGTTAACATTATAATTTATTTCACTTATCTTGCATATTATGACCGGAGTTAAGTAGAGAGTGAATGAAATGGAATGAAATGAATTTAAATGAATATCTCTTTGGTATTATTTATTCAAATGAAATGTTTGGCATTTGTGCTGTTTCTCTTCCCTGAACTTGATTCAATGCCAGATCGTGCATTTATATGTACATAATGAATTTATCAAAAATAATTTTCTTATCGCAACAGAAGGTAGTCTATACGAGTGACTATAGCATTGCCAGTTTACTGTATGTTGACTCGGTGTGTAAGTGTATACGAAATTTGTAAATTTTTGTTCTGCCAATAAATTCAAAGTGAAGAAGCACTATATGAAGCCATAGGTTTAAACGAACGTGTTCGGAAAATTACAAATGTGCGAAAATTTGTTCGAATATGTCCGCCAAAATACAAATTGTTCAAGTATTTGCTTAAAAAAGCAAAATAACTAAAAGAACAAACAAATAAAACAGTTCGGACAATGGCTATAAAAATACGAATCAAAAAAATTTTCATATCTATTTTTCTCGCTAATCCTAAGGGAGACTGGCTAAAGTACAAATGCAGTGGATTTTTAGATAATCCATGGCAGATCGTAACAGCAGGTATTATCAGAGAAAAAAATTAATTCACTTGCGGAATGTTTCGACGGTAAAACAATTGTGTTGTCAAATATCGGTGCATACCCTTAATTGAAACTAAGAAAAATCATGGTGACGTTGGTATTTGACGCGCGCGTTGATGAATCCGTAAAAATGATGACATCCATTTATCTACAAGATATTACCCAAAGCACCCATCTAAACTTTGTGCCAGTTATTTGGAACGAAAAAATGAAACTTAAAGCCAACGATCCTGCATGGGCTCTGAGAATGTTTAAAAGAAGCATGGAATGACAATGAACCACAAAAACACGAAAACTCGTCAAAGGAATGCCAAAACCGTGTGTTGCAGCCATTTAAGGAAAAAAAAATCGATTGAAGTGATCTTTCAAAATTTTGATAGTGGTATTTATTTGTCTAAGTTGAAATTTACAATATTAATTACATGATTCAAATGTTTTTTTTATTTTTAAAAAATCATGGATCCATGACAGATTTTTATGCAGATCTGTCATCATAATATTGGGAGTATAATTGGAAACGTAAGGATTTTTCATTGAAATTGAGCATTTATTACAAGAAAATGGTACAATGTATTTTATTCAAAGTATTGTCCATCGAAAGCGGCAACTTTCTCCCATCTTTCAGGCAATTTATGAATTCCATCCCAAAAGAACTTCTCATTTTTCAGAGCGAAGAACGAATCAAGCCATTTTTTGATACCTTCAACTGAAGTGAAGCGTATTCCGGATAGGGCATTCTGCATGGACCGAAACAAGTGGTAGTCAGAAGGAGTAATGTCTAGAGATTACAGCGGGGGCAGAAGATTGTCTTTATCTAAATGCCCCTCGAAATTTTTAGCATGACGTTTGCAAAAAGTCAAGAAAATTTTATAGCCCTGAAGCGCCACTTTTTCAGGTTTTTGTAAATTCTGGCGATATTGATGTCCGAATTTGGTTGATATCAATTGGTTATTATTAGAAAAGAGTATAACGAACATTTTCATGGGTTTTCACTACATTTTACTGAACCATGTCGTCCCCATCCCTGAAATAATGGGAAAATGCCATTTTTCAGAAGGACGATTGGTGCGACCTCTATATTTCCAAAACGTCATGATCGAGTTAAGTTTTTTTTTGCTCGTGGCAATAAGGGAGGGTTTATTCTTCATTATTAGTGCCCACTGGCTACAAGAATATTGATTATTTCATATGTTTTGTCATGAAATAAAACTGTCCCCGCAAATGTTGTTTTGAAGGCACGAAATTCGACATTTTTATCGATAGAATTTTTTTTTTGTAAAATTATGAATGTTCACTTTGACACATCAAATTCAATAGATTTTTTGACGCTCTTTAAGATACAATAGCTGTCACTGTCAGAAAAATGACTCGCATAATTGGTATGAAGTTGTCTACAAATCCTTACGTTTCCAGTTATACTCCCAATAAAAGCATTTTAGTTCTATTTTTGCAAAGTATTTAAGCATTATGCTGTAGTGGATAGGAATATTACAGCCAAATGCTGTAGTGATCTTTGCCAAAGCAAAGAGATTACAGCAAATTACCTCTGTGTGTTGTCAGAAAGATATTAAATGAATTATTTAAAATACTTATAGATTGACATTCATTGAATTATTTAGTTATTTTTTGTTAACTACTTTGTAACTATTTGAAAATATTCTATATAAACTACTTTTGACGAAGAAATAATATGATGTTAAATAATAATTATTATTATTATTACTGCACCAAACAGCGTTTCTTCGCCAAAGGTGGTTTATTAAAATAATTAAAATATATTTACAATTCATTAAATTAGAATAATTAGTTCAATAATTGCATCGATTCATCAATCAATTGCCAATCCTAACGATTTCGGAGCAAGTCACTATGATTTCTGAACTGCAAAACTGAATCCAAAAACAAACAGACATTGATCAGTGTATCAAATTCTTAAACAATCCAATTAACCTTTTCTTAACAGCATCCGAACTAACATTAAAATCAATTACAAACTCATTCAGATTTCGTTTATTGTAATATTTGTTAAATTTCTCAACTAAGATTTTCAAAGGCATATACTTCTGATAACCAATGTTCTCTGTGTGAATTTTCAAAAATTCAAAATTTCTGACAGAATGATATGGAATCCTGAATTGAATTTTCTCCAAAAGAACCATCGAACAAATTTCACCCTTGATCAATTTTAATATGAATAATATCTGAGCAACACTTCTGCGGTTTTCCAATGAAATCATTTGTAACAATGCTGTTGTTCTCTTGGAACATAACCCAATTCAAGTGATTTGTTGAATAAAATAGTAATTGGTATAATGAGAGTTTCAATACATTTTTTAAAAAACAAATTTGGTAATTTATCAGGACCAGAAATCAAATTATTTGGCAATTCATGTACAATTTGAAGAATTATATTCTTATCAATCATCAACTTTGGAATATTATGACACAAATTAATGATTCCATCAAGAATCCCAAGGCTACAAATGTCATTTGAACTCAAATTATGTTGAGTATATGCCGAAGCAAAAAATTTTGCAAATAATAATGATAATAATGATAATAATAGTAATGAGATTTTATTTTATTTAATAATGCCTAGTTAGGTACAGTTCGGTCAGAAAGTTTGAAAGTTTTTTGATAATTTTTTCGATCGCATATTTTATAAAAAAAAAAAGTGAAAACTGTAGGAAAATCGAGAAATTTCATAGAAAAAAAATTTACCGTTTTTCGGTTCAACTTATGCATTACGCAAGATTTCTCAAATTGAACCGATTAGAAATTATTTATTTTACTGAGTTCTATCAATCATAGTTGAAACATATCAATTTTTTATGGAAATGATCGAAAAAAATATCAAAAAACTGGACTTTTCAAGGTGGTCTCAAACTTTCTGACGGCACTGTAGGTGCTAGACATAAGCCGAATAATTTAAATCAGCTAAGTTTATAGCAATATTAGAACAATCCAAATCAACCAACACAATTAAAACATTAGTACATGTCAAATTGATTTCGTGAATCGAAGCATAAAATGAAATCTCGAAATTTAAAAAAAGAAAAAAATAATTATAAAAAAAGGAGAAGGCAAATCGTAATTGTGATGATTGAAATGAATTTATTGCAAATAGAATCAATGCAGGTGCGAACAAAACCAACAGGACCAAAACTAAAAAAATATAAACATGACTGACACAGAAGACAGAACAAACTACAAAGACTACGAATGTGTTAAATTAGACACACAACAGATACAGACACATAAAGAAGGTATCTTTTCATCAAACTTCAAAAGGATTTAGTTTTCCTGCATGTATTTTCATTAGTTACTGAAATGTTTGTGTTATTTTTATTTATTTTATAACACCGTTCATATTGTCCCCTGTTGTTAACATTGTTCGTCTACTGTGGTTTTGTGATGAGCATGAGCAATGGGTATTAAAGAAATACTTATTTTTGTGTTTTTAATTCTATGTTTTGTTATTTATTCTGTGTTGATCTTCTTTTCTTTTCTTTCTACCCTAATACATCAAAATTATATATTCTGCTATGAAAAGAAATGCAGACAATCCTTTATTCATGTCTGATGTTTCTATTCAACATTTATTTCAAAGAAATTTAAAATTCTAGTTTTGTTTAATCAATTTTCTCACCATTGATTAGATATCCTGATTAAGATAATTTTTTGAAAAATTTAAATAAAAATACTACACTGTATCGAGTGTTTTTATGAATTGTTCTAATTATTGTAGATTTTTAGTGAATATTCTTTATTTTTCATGTGCGTAAGTATTCATTTAAGTTTTTTAATTATTAATTATAATTTGCATAATGCACATATCTAATTTGTTGATAATCAGACAATTTGATATTTGCCAGATAAGTTAGTATTTAATGCAAAAAACATTCAGTTTTATTATTAACTTCTCCCATACAACCCATACAAAAAATTCAACAAAATACCGGAATATTGAATTATTTCATAAAAAATTTCAATAGATTTCTATTTTGTTTGGATGAAAAACATGTGTTTTTGTTAAATTGTAAATTTTAAATTATAAAGCCTACCTCCAAAAGTAATAAGAGAAACTATAGTTAAAAAACAGTTCTTGATGTATTTTTATAATCTAAGTAATAGAAAACCAGAAAATATTTTTTCATTATCTCTTTTCAACAATTGAGATGTTCTGATGTCGAAGCACACATTTAACCAGGCATACGAAAGCTGACACATGTGCCCTAAACTGTGTAGTCTATTGTTATTTTTTGTGACCACCTTTGCACAAATATCTTTCCCAAATTCATCATATCAACTGCAATTTAGTGGACAAACATATAATCCTTTACCTATTCATACACTTTTTTGTGTGTATCTTGGTTGTTTGAAGCCCAATGCGGCAGCCGCATATGACATTTCATAGGTAATAATCAATATGCTGCTCAATGATCCTGATTTTTCTTTAATTGAAAATAGTAGTAGAATTTGATTTATTCTTTTCAGTAGAATTTCTAGTGTGTTCTATAATGAAAAGAATTGAATGATCACTACATTCTCACAATCGGTAAAATATTTCTATTATTCTTGAAAAATATTGAAATGTTGAAATTCATTTTAAATGGGAATACAAAAAATTTCCATAATAAATATTTTATTTTTGTAATTTACATTCAGTACTCATGATTTCTATCATTTTTTTTTTTTTGTTTATACAACTAAAAGAATCTGAAATTTTTGCCAAATGTAGTGTTGCATTTTATTTACGTTCCTTTTACAGTAGTGCTTATTAATTGTGTACAATTTATATTCTCATTGCCACAGCAGCAGTAATGATTAGGCAGCCGGCATGTATTGTTTACAGTATAAGCACGCAGCTGTCTCGCAATCAAAATGCTTTTACTAAGAATTTTGCGACATGTTTTGCTAATCCTTCTACATAGCGAATATATTCAATTTAGTTAGTACATATTGAAAAAAATCAACCTTTCATTATAAATTATACAACTTTTGAATCAGGATCAGATAAGTTAAAAATCAATTTTTCACAAAAAAGAGACAAAGAGAAAAAACAAAAAACCAAGGATTTACTTACGTTGGAAACGTTAGCTTGTAAAAAATCCATCAGATTGATTTGATGCTTCGTTGGTTGCATTGAATTTTTTGCTTTTATTCACCATTTTTTTTTTTTTTATCTGTTAAAAACGTATCTATTTATAGATCGCTCTTTTGCTAATTATCATCAAAGAGCTCTGACATGTTTTTATCAAAACAATATCGTGGACAAATGTATTGAAACAATGTATAAAAAACGATATAGCATTTTATGGTGTTCGTGGTTTTGAATTTGTCCTTTTCTTCACACCTTTTTCTCAAGTTTTTGTTTTGTTAATATCATACATAATACGTAACATTTAAATTCTAAAGTGTATAATTTTTCATTTATTCATGATTTTAATTTGTTCAAGCCACATTTGACAAATGGGATGGGTTCTTTCTATCTGAACAATAATTTTGGTATTTTAATTTTTTCGAAGAATTGTAGGATTCTTAGTAAACATATGAATTTGCAAACATTCATTCTTTTGAATTTATTGAAAATTAAATCATGATAAAAAAATTCCAATATAATGATGATGCAAAACGAAAAAATGTTCGAATTCATTTATGTTGAAATGTTGGAAAATATGCTTTACAATATTATTGTGTAAATATGGTTTATAATTTGGAAGATTTCAGTGAAAAAATCTATTATGTTTGAAAACATCTGAAAATCTCCATAAGAATTTTTGGTCCAAAGATTCGAAAAAAATTTGTTCAAACTTTTATCCGTTGTCACCTTTATTTTGTAGTCTCTACGAGTGGTTTATATAATTGAAGTGTTAATACAGAAAACTCCATAAATGAAGAAATTTGTTGTTTTTTTTTTGAAAATATAAAGATTGTTGCTTGTTTTCTACGTACTGAGTTAACATTATTCAATTCATGACTTTATAGGAAAAGAGAATCAAAATCTACACATTGTGGGCGCAATTTCTAATATAAATTATTTACGAAAATCTTTCTTTTACTTTAAAGAAATTTTGCAAGAAATGATGGTGCAGACGTGTGCAAATTATTAAATGTACTTGATAATAAACGAATATTCCAAAACATATCATAGATTATTAAAATAATACAAAATGAACTATAAAAAATTAGGCACAATATTTGGAACTAGCAACAAAGCAGCAATACCAATTAAAACTACTTTATTCCAATAATACATGTGTCAATCATACATGATTATTGAACATGCTATCGAATTTATCGTTTTTCTCTTCTTCTTTTTTCCATACCTTGTTAGTTATTCCATTCATATCGAAGTTGATGTTACATTCCACAACAATCTTTGATGTATAATTTGAATTATTTCAATTATAACGATCATGATCTATTTGTTTTTCTGTTTATGCTCTCAGCGCTTCCTTCTGTTATGAGCTAAATAAAAAGTAAAGCAATGAGGTGAACTAAGAATTTCTAATACAAAAGTGAATAAAATGTAACTATTGAAATATCAACTTATTAAGTCGATCATCTTCATTTCATGTGTTGAACATATTAACTCATCATTTATTTTCCTTTCCTTCTATAATTATGTGATCTTAAGATACGCATGTAGTCAAAAACAATACGAATGACTGCGCCATTCAACTGTGTTTAATCATACCCAATGAATAAATCATTCTTGTAAGAAAAAAATAGAACTTCTATCTTCTCTACAGAATTTTAGATCAGCTCAAAACGCTTTAGTTCTTGTTGATGTTTGATGTTGTTGTCTGATTTTTTTCTTTCATCGATGTACGTTTCAATCTTTTGTCTAATTTGTAGATTGCCTGTGGCATGTGTGTGGTATTATTTTGATGAAATCTTCTACTTTTCATCGATAGATTCTCTCTCTCTCTCTCTCTCTCTCTCTCTCTCTCTCTCTCTCTCTCTCTCACTGAGATATGAAGCAAACAAAAAAAATTTTCCGCCAGATTTGATGTTCACTGTAGTCTACGGCATACATATTTATATTTTAAACACTGGATTTGTATGGATTTCTTGGAAATAATTATGTGCTACCAATTAGAAAAAAATATCGAAAAACTAATTTGTTAATAACTCTATTATTTGATTTCACGTGTTCCAAAATATAGTGCACTATAATACCGCAACATGAATATTTTCAAAATAATTTTTTGGATTTTAAAGCTAGAACTATATGAATAGCTCAGACGAAAAACGTTATGTTCTGCACTGAATAATAACATTTTTCTACGGAACTTTTCTGCATAACGTTTTTCCTCTGAGCTGTTCATATATCATAGCAGATTCTCAATCTTATAGATCATATGTTGGAAACAAATTATGTATTATCTGTGTCAAAAATATGTTCCTGTTTCTATCTCATTCTTACATTTGAATAAAATTATGGGCAATAGCATTATACACTTTTTGTGATTAATCGAGATACAATACTACAACATGCAAATACACTGACAGTTGATCTGTGGACCATTCACAATACAAACGAGAACTTGTATATTTGTGAAATGTGTTTGTATGTATTGTCAATTCTATGATCGCAATTTACCAACAGTGATTTGAGTGAAAAGAATGCGCATTTTATCACAACGAACATACCAGATGAAATGGCATGTAAAATCATTCACCAAATTATTAACGGACTCACGACAACGAATATTTTTTGTTATCGGTTATGGATGCCTGTTACAAAAAAAAAATTAATTTACAAATCGAAGAAACATACACGTTTTTATAAGTACGCCAAACATACAAAATACATACTCTTGTTTAACTATTTTCAAGTAGAGTGAAACTTACTTTTATTTCTGCAAATGAACCGATCAGAATACATACTCTGAAGTTCCGGTCATTCGTGCAATGGTTTCAAAATTATTATTACTCTTATATCGTAATGAAATTATGCGTCCTTTTTGGACATCTTAGAGTTTTTTTTTGTCGGTCATTTTGTGTAAAACAATCCATGATAAATAAAATGTAAAAAAATGAGAGCAAATGTATTATTATATGCATCAAAGAGAACTAAAATGGAATGAAATCAGAGTTTTGGGACTTGCATAAACAATAAATGTTACCATTATGTAGTGACAGAGTTTCCATTGCAAAACTGTATGCATGATAACATTGCCAATATTCTGCAATAGCTTAGTAAGAAGATCGACAGAGAGTGATTGATTGATCGATCCTTTTCTGATCATATTAAGCATATCTAACATCATTTATTAAATGAGGGGTTTGGAGCAAAAATGGCCTTTGAGAATTTTTCGTGCAAAAGTGTCCCCGACCTATTTGATATCAAATAGGTGAGCTAAATGATATCAAATAGGTAAGCTAAATGATACCAAATAGGGTCCCCGACCTATTTGATATCAAATAGGTCGGGGACCCTATTTGGTATCATTTAGCTTACCTATTTGATATCAAATAGGTCGGGGACCCTATTTGGTATCATTTAGCTTACCTATTTGATATCATTTAGCTCACCTATTTGATATCATTTAGCTCACCTATTTGATATCAAATAGGTTGGGGACACTTTTGCACGAAAAATTCTCAAAGGCCATTTTTGCTCCAAGCCCCTCAAATATAACCAACACAAAGAAGAATTACCGAAACACAATGTAGCGATCACAATGTTTTGTAAGCATGTGAATGTAGTAGGGCATCAAATATACACAATAAAAAAATATTGCGCACAATTCAGCCCACACTGAGCATTGCAATGGTAAGACAAGCGTACGGACAAAAGAGATAGAAATAGGAACATATTTTTGTCACCGACTATACATATATGCGAAACAAACAAGCAAGAAAAAATTACTTATTTTCTCCAAATTTCTACGTGTGTTAAACTGTGGATGCACATAAGGCTGCTCAGTCATTGGACATTCGTTTCAATTTTTCATATTAATAATAAAAAATATGTAGCTGGAGTATTTAGGTGGCTATCATGTGTTAAAACTAAAATGTGTGAACTTAGATTTTATCTGGAACTCCAATTATAATATATAGTCGTAGAAGAAAAGGCGATGACAAGTTGCATATGGTTAAAATCGCAGTATCATATGTCTCATTTCGGTCGCTTATATCTGTTGTTTTTGATTTATATTCAATCTAATTACGGCTTAATACTTTGAAATATTTACAAGGCAGTTTGATATTGACCTGACTTTTGTAACAGGCGCCATCTATCGTTCAGAATCGATATTGTTTTTAAATGGTACCATCCTTCAAACCAAGCCCTGTTAAAACTCAATTTAGCTCGATGAGCAACACACCAAATTTTCACCAATGGGATTTTAGATTGTACTCTTAATATTTCTTGTTCAAAAAATGTCCATTGTCTACCTTCATCACCTCTGTTTACATTCGTACTATCGGTGCAAAAGGAAGATATTTTTTTCAATAAAATATTTGACACAAATTCTTTGGAAAGCATTTTGTTTATTGCAAACATTGTAGCTTGAAGTAGTCCTATTGTACCTCTGGAGCATTGTTCATCCATACCCAAAAACAGCAAATCAGTGTCACCAGTTTTAGTGATACACTTTCCCAAGATGTATATTTTATCTTTTTGAGATCGGTCAACCGACCCATCAATACGCAAAGATATAGCCAGGCTATTTTCAATTTTGGATTTAAGATTATTGTAATCAGCTTTTACAATACACTCGAGCATTTCATGGTGTCTTTTTGGATTAATATATTGAAGAGACAGATTTTCAGGTATCACACTTTTTTCCGGTTTATCAAACTGAAATGCATTTGATGCTTCACTTGCTGTGTGTCTACTTGGCCAATTCCATGCTGCCAGCGACAAAATTTTTGCATCTGTGAAAATCTCTATCATTAATCCACCAATATGATTGGCCTGTTTTAAATTTCCTTTGCTAATTGCAATATCCATAGGCGTAAGAGTTGTATCAGGCTCAGTAAGCAAGCTTATTCGTTCAACTTTTTCACATTCACGATGGTAACTAGATTGCAAGTGATTCACAATAAGTTCAGACTGGAATTTAGTTCCAATTTCAGTTGCAATTGCTGGCAATTTATTATTTTGTACATGCATTTTTTTTTTATGGATTTTTCATACAATGATGAATTATGATAATTCACAACGAATGTATTTTCTTCCATTTAAATGAAATTGATGAAAATGTTTACGATTTGCATCCGCATTTTTTTTCAACAATTGAATTCTATACAAAAGTAAAAGCAAAATCATAAGCAAAATACAACACAAATGAGTCAGAAAATATTACTTTACTGTTGGCAACAGTATCGCAGGCAGCATTTCCACCAATTTCAGAAGTCACAGCTATGATAAAAGACAATTATTACTCTATGCACATCAACAATTTGTTATTTTAAACATTTGTGAAATTCATCATAAATATATACCAGTCTCAACTGACGATTTATTACAGCTATCATTTTTTTCATCACATTCAACATATTGATGGTTTTCATTTGTGTATCCTTAAAGGGTTTTAAGGATAAAAAAAGATATCCAATATCAATTCAACAAATTAAAGAAAAAAAAGTTGTACCGAGATTATCAATGTTTTCGGTTTCTCGATCTTTTGGTTTTTCATGCAAAGTGCTGGATTTTTCGCTAAGAAATCACTCAAAGTTATTTGTGCAACTCTTTTCATGATTTTGAATTGAAATAATATTACACATTCACAATAAATGGGTCTTGAAAAAAACATGAAAATACAAAAATTAAACGTTTTCTTTCAGAATTTAAAAAATTCACTTTGTACAAAGTTTAAACTCTATAAAGTAAGTGTATTTGTTGTATTGTATTATATTCAAATATGCAACTGTCAAATGTCAAATGTCAAATGATTTAACATAATCTAGTACGACAATACAATACGTTCACGCATTAAGCGGGAATAAAATTTGAGAATAATGGTTTATTAATCGCAATATGAATATATTTATACTGTTAGAAATGATATAGCAGGTGAAGCGAGCAAAATTTTTATTTTTCAGCCAAAAACAAAAATAATCTACATTCTGAAGACATTCATTAATTGGTCAGAACCTGAAAAAAATTAATACTAATAAGGTCATTTATTCTTAAATTCTTACTGCACATTTCAGAAATATCAACTGCACATTTTAAATCACAACTGCACAAAATGATAACATCTGCACATTAAAACAGGGCTTGATCAGAATACCATATCAACAAAAAAATATGAATTTTATTGTTACTAAGGATGGTTCGCTCTAAAAAAATCCACAAAACATGCTGTGATTGGCACCGAATAATATTAAAATTTTTCAAGATATTACAAGAAAAAATAAAGTATTTTGTTTTGAAATATTCGAAATGAATTCAATATAAACCTATTATTAAAAATCGAAATATATAAATGAAATAAGAAATGATGCAATCAAAAACAATATATTATTTATTTATTATTTCTCAGCTCAACTCAATATTTAACAATGGCAATTGAAAGTGATATTACACCTATATGTATATTAATAAAAACTGATTTCAGACTGCATTGCCAAATTTGTTTAAAAAAAATAAAATGTTGCTAAAAATTTTTTCAAGATCAAAGCAATCGCTCATATCAATGAGTTTTTGTTCAAAGATTGTAGTACCATACCAAGTTTTGGTTTTTTTTATTGTGTAAACGTTTACATTAGCGGCTTTGAATTGTGGTATTGAATTGTTAAGCCATTCACAATTCAGTTTATTTTCACCAATATAAATTGTGCGCAAATTGGGAAACCAAGTGGATAAGCTATTAATATTATCGATAAAAGTGAATCGATTTTCTTCTAAACTTAACACTTCTAATTGACGAAAATAGGCCAATTGGCGAAGTACATCCGGATTTATAAGTTTATTTTTAGCAAGATAAAGATTTTTTAATGGCGAATTTGATATTGGAACTGGTGAACTGGCTGCTGCTTCAGGTGGTGTGATAGTTGTAAAAGCAATTGGAAACTGAAACCCGCTGTTTGAAAGCAACAACGTTTCAAGCTTTGGTAATTGAGACAAAGCATCTAAATTGATATCATCGATTTTTTTATTTGCCGTTAAATTAAGCAATTTCAATTCATGTAATGAATATAGGGATGTTCCGATGTGAGTGAGTTTATTTTCTCCAAAGTCGACATATGCAATTGGTGGTACTTGACCAGGTAGAATACCAAACAAGTTTTCGGGTAACAATTTTACATCATTGCCATTACAGTTCAAAATTTGGAGTTTGGGTAAGCTAAAGGTACCATCTCCAATCAATTTAATTTTATTTTGACTCAAATCGAGTACTTCTAAGTTCGGTAAGCCAGAAAATGTAAATGCACTTAGCATACTTAAACGATTGAAGGATAAATCAAGCTGTTTTAAATTATTTAAACCGTTAAAAGCCATATCTTCAATTTGAGTGATGCCATTTGCCGATAAGTCTAATACTTCGAGTGCTGGAGCCAATGCAAAGACCGAATATGGAATTGTCAACAGCTTATTACCTTTCAAATTAAGCACCTTTAGATTTGCAGCATATAGCAAATCAGTGACGGTTAATGAATTTACTGATGCGTAATTAGCCATTACGATTTCTTGTAAATTAGGAAAAACAGCCCAAATGATTGGCGGAATGCGTATTAAATTGGTGAATGCACGCAGTTCAAAGCGTGTCACATTCACCAATTCACTGCTATTGATAATGTTCAAAGTGGCATCCGGTGCTAAATAGATAGGTGTTGTAATGAAGCAAGTTGTTGGTTCTACGGCCGTTATAGTACATTGAACATCTTGCGGTATGGCATATGTAAGGTATGGAATCACCAACAAGAAGGATATCCACGTGAAAATTGAACTGTATGAATAAATAAAGAAAAGTGATTATAGAACGTTGTTATAAAAATACAGAGATATCATATATTGTTGCAATTTTTTAAATAGAGACTGAAATAATTATCGAAAACACTTTCAGGCAAACGTATTTAAATAGTAAAATTAAACACTTTGTTGCTCTTTTTTTACTTTAGGTTTTTAGAATCTGGAGATAATCAAATAGTTTATTTGAAAAATAATTACTTTGAATGAGAGTTTATTGATTTCATGTCGTTTCACAATCTAAATTCAAGTTTTATGTTATGGTTTTAAATAATTTCTGGCTCAGCTGCTTCCTTCTTATTATACAAATAAAGAGCAACTAATTGTTTAATCTAAAAAGCATTTGGGTTTTCAATAACCAATTGATAACAAAGTAAATAATCAAAAACAAATGTCAGATCGGACGAAAGAAATTCAACTGCCACCTTGTTTACTTAATTCTCAATTAATCATTTAGTGATAATCATTACAAGTTGGGACTACACATACACATCACTATCTTTAAATTTAACGAAAACAACATAGTATGGTTAGTGTTTCGGATGAATTATTCAATAATTATCAACATTCTAAACGAAGTTTTCATACGAATAATTAACTTGCCTTTGAATTATTTTCTTCAATATATTTGAATATTTGAAAACTGAATGTCATCAGGGCAAACAATGTCAAAGATGAGCGATTACTGTTGAAAAAAAAACCAAATATTTTCCTAACGCTTTCTTCTCTTCTAAAACCAATTTAATCAAAAAATATCATTCTGTTGAAGATCCTATATGTTATAATTACGTTCAAATGATGATACATATTTATTTAATTTATTTCATTAGTTTTAAAAATACATATCGAAGTAGTTATATATAGTTTTATATATATATCATATACATTGACCGTTGATTTGCGTCTGGGTTGTTGTCATATCAATATTAGTGTTACATTTGAATGAAAAATGTAAGTGTTTTCCATTTTTGTTTTTTTACAGCATTAACAATTTTACTTTACCATGTATTATATCATTTTTAATATTTCTTCTGAAATATTATAAAATTAAAAAATGCAAACAAAAATTTTTTCATAGGTTTTCGAATCTTTAACAAAATGATAAACTAATGATAATTATTTGAGAAATTCATTGTAATTTCAATTATGTTCAGATTTTGTGTAAAAGGTAATAGAACTTTAAACATTATCACCACATTTCATTATCATAGTTTTTCGTTGTTTTCTGTTTTGATTAATATTCGTTTTTTTAAAATCATTTTTTGTGTTATATGAGTGACGACAAGTTGACGTTGATAATAACAACATTTACACAAAACAATAAAACCGGTATTTCTCACTGTTAATTATTGTGAATCTCAATATAAATGACGTCAGCAACGGCAACCAGAGAAATTCATACGATGTATCTGGAGAAATGAGAAAATACATCCGAATGCCAAGCACGATCAGATGCAACTAAAAGTAGCATTATTAATATCCATATGTGATATATCTACTATTTTTGTGGTGTTGTTTGGCTTCCATATAAAGAGTGTGGAAAATTCTGGCCAACATAAAAGAAGCTTCAAAAAGCTGAATATTTGCCAATAGATGGCGCTACTAATAGACGTTTTTTTCTATCATATTATTATTTGACATATTTTTGTGCATCATTTTTTCACATCTCGATTTATAATCAGCAGAAACAAACTAGCAGAATAAACAATTCGATATTAATTTAATTTTTAAACCATAAAATATTATGAAAAAATGAATGAGTTGAAATGTGATTTATAATCTTGATCATTTATCAAGAAATAAAGTGGCATAGAATATGTTCTTTGCTGATATTGAATTTAAATTATTGTAATGAATCGTATATCGCTTTTCATACTTTTTTTATAATCGTATTCGTTTTCATATGTAAACTTACTTATTTTTTTTCATTCTATTTCATCATTTTACATTCGATGATTTGGATTTACTTCAGACATACATACGTATACATTCATTTGGTAGAATTGAAAGTGAATGGTGTAAATTTTTATAACTAAAAATTAAATCTAATGGATATATTTTGTCATTTTTTTCTGTATCGAAGATGTTGAAAAAGATAAAAAAAAAAGTGAGGCATAATGGCAATTGTTAATGATGAGCTACAGTCAATACAAATTGCAAAGCCTTTCTGGTGCAACGGATTGCGTGTCAGTCTCGTAATCATATATCTAAAGGTTCGATTCCGGCATGCTCATAATTTTTTTTATTCAATTTGCATTTCATACAGATTGAACTCTTTATTTATATTTTTTTTTTAAACTTTTGTATAAATCGCGATTTAAGTGCAACAAACCTACGAGAAATTGTTTATAATTGATTCTTTTTTTCATTTTTTATTACTTGAATATAGAACAACAGGCAAATTCCCATCAGAATAATAAGAAACTTTCGTTATTATATTGTCACACACTGTATATGTTACTTTTTTTCAGTGTTGGCAATTGATAAACATTGATATACAATACAAATGTATATAGACATGTTAATAGACAATGGACTGAAATCAGTAGAATTATTTATATTGGTGATTTTCTTTCTCTGTTTTGTGCGAGTTCTCTTCTGATCATTACCACTATCTACTTCTCATGTCTATACATGTATTGGAAGTGTGTAAAAGTTCTCGCTGCTCGACAACAGATGGTTCCACTTGTAATATATAACATTTCGATCAATGATTAATGTGACTAACATATAGATGGAATCACCAACAAATTTTCCATATCATTTTTAGAAAGTAGCATCCTTCAAACCTCTAAATATAATAGACTAAGAGCCACTGAACTAAGGATGTGTTATTTCTACTTTATGGATGATTATTGGTTTGAAAGTTATTTTAAAAATTACTTTAACTGAAGAAAATAAAAATTTTAAGTTTTTCACTTATTAAGGTGAAATCTGATTGATATTTTTTCATACAAAATACTATGAAAACAAAACATAACCTTAAATTCACAGTATTTTGTATGAAAGAATAAGAATTCAGATATCGTCAATTATAAATGTTTCGATGCAGATATTTAAAATTTAAGTTTATTGGACATAAAAAATAATATATTTTGAATTTCATACATAAAGCAAAAAGAAAAATTAATGTTTTTTTTAACAGTTTTAATCGATCAGATTTTGATCGGTATTGAACATTTCATGCAGATATTTGGAATTTAAGAAATTTATGTACTTGTTTATATTATTCGAACTAAATCAAACGTAAAGCATAATTAAATATACTATAGTTTTTATTAAGTTTTCAATTAATCAGATTTCACCTTAATAAGTGAGAAACTTAAAAAATTTTATTTTCTATGGTTAAAGTAATTTTTAAAATAACTTTCAAACCAATAATCATCCATAAAGTAGAAATAACACATCCTTAGTTCAGTGGCTCTTAGTCTATAAAATTTCATCCAGATCCGACAATTGACGTAGTTTTCACAGGCAGAGAAACCCAAACACCAATGGCATTTTTTAAAAAGTGTGAACACTTTTTTTCTGTCTCAATTTTGTTACATTTTTTTACCAAGTTCTGTAAATGCATTGCCAAATTCTTTGCACAACTTCAATATTTTGAAATCAATCATTTACAGAAAGATTCATGTACTTGAACATAACTATATTGGCATATATGTTGGATATTGTTAAAAATATTAAAATTGGCCCTAAATGAAAATTTCATTTGAAAAATAGACAAAACCAATACTGTAGAGTAAAATGAGAATATATCAGAGTAGCTTAGGCCATGAGCTTCTCAAATAATATTTAAGTCAACAAAAAAGCTAGTTTTTATGACAAAAAACGGCTTGTCGAAATATTGATTACCACATTTTCAAATTTTTTAAAAAAACAATGCTTGATCAACCAAATTTTGCCAGCGTTTGGAAAGTATTACATAGAACATATACAATGTTCTGCACATATAAATGAAGAATAAACTCATTAGTATCTATTCAATGCAAAAAACAGCTTGCTCATTTATTTGAAGTTAATTGGGGGTGACATAAAAGTGAAAATCCCAATTTTATTCGTTGAAAGAAGTTTTATCGCATTACACATAGAGAAAATTACATGATGCATTTAAAAGTATATTTTGGTACCCCATCATATTTGTCATTTAATGACGAAAAACATCTGTCATTTATAATGACATAATGACATCTGTCAAAAATATTCAGTACACAGTGCATTGTTCATTTCACAATAACACAGTTTATTATTGCATTCAAAATGGATAATTTTGTGGTAAAAAATCGTATTTGCGGGGAATTTTACTCCATTGTTTTTTTATGAAGAAAACGACTGCAGAAAGTCATAGTATTCTTGTAGAAACTTACGGGGACTATGCTCTATCTGAAACCACTTGCAGAGATTGTTTCCGAAGCTTCAGGAATAGCGATTTTCATTTGGAAGCAAGGAAATTGGGTACCACACGAATTGAAGCCGAGAAACGTTGAAAGACGATTTTGCATGTCGGAAATGCTGCTTCAACGCCACAAAAAGAAGTCATTTTTGCATCGAATTGTTACTGGTGATGAAAATTGGATCTACTACGTTAACCCTAAGCGAAAAACAGCATATGTCAAGCCTGGCCAACCAGCAAAATCATTACCAAAGTCAAATATTCATGGAATGAAGGTAATGCTCTGTATTTGGTGGGATCAGAAGGGTGTTTTGTATTATGAGCTGCTAAAACCGAATGAAACTCTCACTGGGGATCTCTATCGAGAACAACTCATCAAATTTCATCAAATCTTTTGACTACCACTTGTTTCGATCGATGCAGAATGCCCTTTCTGGAATACGCTTCACTTCAGTTGAGGGAATTTAAAATTCATTCAGGCTCGACACGTTCTTGGCCTCGAAAGGTGAAAAGTTTTTTTTGGGAAGAAATCCATAAATTGCCTGAAAGGTGGAAAAAAGTAGTGGCTAGCGATGGACAATACTTTGAATAATGTATTAATTCATTTTGATATTCAAATAAAGCAATATTTTTTACAAAAAAACAGCGAGAACTTTTACACACTATATATACATCGGCTGTATAATAGACAGTCTATTTGCCAACACTGCTTTTTTTTTCTTGTTTAATTTTTTTATTTATGTTTTTTTTTACCGACACTCACATTTTTGAAAATATCTTCACAAAATGAAAAGATTTCGATTTTTTTTATATTGTAATTTTATTACAGGTTATTTACTGAAATAACACAAAAACATTATATAAAAAAAATTTGTATTTATGGTATCTAATTTTACCGACACTTGACATTTCGAACGAGACAAATGTATTTTTCTCAAAAAACCCGGTTAATATTTGGTCCATTTACCCTTGGCATCATTTAATGCGATGATTCGACGAGGTAGACTGTCATACAGTGATTCGTTTGGCCTGTGGGATGTTTTGCCAAGTTGCCTCGATGGCCGCCCTCAATTCATCTTTGTTGTTGTATTGCCGGCCTTCTTTGTAGATTTTTCGTGCTAAAATTGACCAGACATTCTCGATGGTGTTCATATCTGGTGATTTAGCCGGCCAATTGTCCAAAAGATTGACTCCACGCTGTTCAACGTCGGCCAAAGTTGACCTGGCCATATTAATTGGAGCGTTGTCTAGTTGAAATTGCCAGCCTGAACCAGCGCATTCATAGCCATATGCTGGAAAATGAGAGCCGACCATCTCCTTATACCTTCATTCTGGTTGAAATGAATGACAGCGGCATCTTTTTCAAGTAGCCAATGGTACCCCATACCATCACAGAACCACTGCAAGATTGGCGCTTACTGAAAATCTTTTCTTCGGTGCGTAAATCGTGCCAATAATAAGCAAAGCCATCTGGACCATCCAAATTAAACTTGTTTTCATCGTAAAAAATGATTTTATGCCATTGTCCAATAAATTTGATCCAAAGCGAACTTCTTACGACCCTCAATATTGGCTGGTGTCAACATTGGCCTAAGCTTCATTTTCTTGTATTTCAGACGTTGTTAGCCGCTTAAAATCATTTGAACACGTCGAACACCGACAAATTGTTTTCATTCCGGACGTGGAAGCAACCTATCTTTTGGTTACTTACTTACTCAGGTGTCAAGCTCGCTTGCTACTTACTTCGAGTATACTCGGACCTAAGCAAGTAGGGCGAGTAACCGAGTACTTTAAGCTTGCTTGCTTACTTGCCGAGGCCGAGGGTGAAAAAAAAATCCATAAAATAATTGCATTTAACTGAAAATAATTGCATTTAACTGAAAATAATTGCATTTAACTGTCGATTTCACTTTCCACTTGTATTCGATACATTCATTTTCGCCATGTTTTTCCGATTTTATTCAAGCAAAATATCTCTAACAAACGGCAAAAAATTCGATTTGACTCATTTGCAAGAGTCGACTCCCTAACTTACTTGGAGCAAGTAAAGACCTACTTGCTCCGTCAGAGCTTTTGCCGAAAAATAAGATAGCCTGCTACTTGCTACTCGAAAAATCAACTGAAATTCATTCTTTAATTGCCGGGCAGACTTGAAACTATTTGAGACCTGCGATTATCCCAATCTGGTCAAATTATGCCTACTCAACACCTCAAAGCCGTAAATATTTTGGCTCCTGGAGTTAATGTATACGTTGCTCGTGGCCGAAAACGTGAGTTCATGAAATTTTTTGAACGAAACAATGGGAATACATTTGCATTTTGCAAAGATATTCATAGACTGATGCTGACAATGTTTGAGGAATATCAATATGATCCAAACGATTGGCGTTTATTCATAGATTCATGGAAAAAAAGTTTAAAGGTGGCTATTCTTTATAAAATTTGAAGAAAGTGTAAATCTACGAAAATAAATGGATTTGGACTTGGATGCACACGAACGGTTTTTTCAATTGTATTTGGTGTATCCAAAATTGGTACATTTTTAAATGCAACAATACATGAATGATAAATATGTATAATTTTTTTTTTGGTCCTGTAGATCTCGTTTGATTTTGGTATTCGTTTTCGATCCATCAGTGTTGATTCATTGACATTGATTTGGGAAAATATCAGCAAAAATGTGATGCTTCATTTAGAAAAGCGCATCGATGATATTGATCTGAAGGCTTATAAAAAAATAAGGATATCAATTCACACTGCCAATTCACCGTAAACAATTCAAAACATCTATACGCTCTATTTTGATTGAATCTGAGGTGAAAATTTGTCGATAATGAGACATAATTAATCCGATTAAAAAGTCATTGAACAAAAATTATATTTTATTCGATCAGGATCCAAATGTTGAACCAATTTCATTGGTTACTCAAAAATCATATGCGATAAATTTCATAGAAATTTTTATGTATATATATATATATCGAATAAGATAATATACGTTGGAATATTTTATAAACCAAAGTACGTATGATGCAATACGTATAAATCCATTGACGGTGTCGATAATACCAACGAAAAAAACATTTATAAATGTTGAATTTCAATTTAAAAAAAGTTATCATTTCATTTGATAATTATTTGAAAGTGATGGATCTCAATTATTTTATTATGAATAAAAAATAAATGAATTATTATTATTGAAAAAATTAAATTGTTGTTTATTCATGATCAAACAATAAATTCATTGTACACTACTAATGTATCTGCAAAGATATAGATTTTGCTCAATAACATTCGTTTTTCATACAAATTTGGATATTTATTCAAGGTAATTAATTTGTATTCATTTTCTGTTGGACTAATTTTAATGCTATTCAAACTACAGTTGAAACATTTTGCGCCATAGCTACGACAAATCAAAAAGAAATCAACATTGTTATTGCTTAAAACTTCTTTAATTTCGAAAATTAATTTATCTAAAATCAGCATTAATCCTGAACGGTACTTATATGTAAACTCTATATGTCTACTTTTAAAAACGTATATGAAAAACAGCGATCAAAATCAAAGCTGTCATACTAGGATTTAAATACACGTCAATTGATTTAGATTGATTTTTCTTCTGACTAATTGTGATATTATTTGAAAAATTTCCAACATCTAGGCAAGAAAGAGGCTGAAGCATGACTGAAGGAAGATTGGGCCCTTTTAGTAAACCTGACTTGACATTTGCAAACCTGAAAATATCCATAAGATGGCGTCACTTCTGTACTAAATCTTAAAAATACACATTGGATGGCGACACTAGTGTACTAGTTATTAAAAATATACATTAAATATATAAAACAAAAAAATCAAATTAATAACTACTAACAATTAAATGAAAAAATATGAATTTTAATTCACATTTAAAAATATGATAAAAATTAATAGTTTTTTAACACCTTGAAGATAATTCTCAATAATTTATTTCGTGAAATAGTACTTTCGAAATGTTCAATATATGGCGCGACCCAACCATAAACTTGATAAGTCATTTGTTTATTTATTCAAATTGAAAAAAATATTGAACAATGAAATATTGACATGTTTTCAAATAAATAATTGATATTATGTAAACAAAAAAAGTTGAAAAAAAAGATGAGAAAAAGAAAAGAAACGAAAAGTAAAAAATGTAATGTCAATATTCTTTTGTCATATTTTTTTTTCTTCTTTCTTTATTTATTCTCTATAAAATTCACATTTTGCTCACATTGAACTCATTATATTTTTAACATTTGTGAATATTTGACCATATAAAAAAGGCAAATATCTCACATTTTATTTTTTTTTTCTCATTTTTTACAACAAATGACTAATTGCAATACTTTGACGCACACAGTATGTTGTATATGGAGAGAAGTGAAAATCGAAAATGAGAAAAAAAAAATTTGAGCTCAACAGAGAATTGAACATTTGACCTCTCGCATTCAAAACCAGAATCATACAACTAAACCATATGTGTTGGTTCGTCATTGTACAACGTAATCGTCACAGTTCAAGTTGTTTTCGACTTTTTTTTTCAAATTTTTGGCTCAGATTCAATATCGAATTTTGCATATTTTTATTGTTTTTATGGTGATATCTCAATCAAACCTTGAAATTGAAAAAGATAAGAAAACATTCCAAACTTAAAACTGAAAATTTAATATAAAACTGTTAAATGAAAATCTTTTTTTCTTCAACTAAAATCTAAAAACGAATTGTTCGGAATGCTGTTTTACTTTAATTTAGTTCATGAGGACCTTATGATCAGAATTAAATAATCAAATTATACAAAATAATTCATTTTGGGGTTTTCCATTGAAAATAAAAATTATCCACATTTCACAGTTTTATATTGAATTTTCGATTATTAACTTTGGAATGTTTTCTTATCTTTCTAAATAACAATGTTTTTATTATTGCGAATGTTTGAGTGAGACATCAAAAAAACAATGAAAATATGCTGAGTGCAATTAAGAGCTTGTATAGATATTGTGAAGCGGCTGTGAGAGTAGATGGGGAATTGAGTGAATGGTTTGAAGTGCGAAATGGTCTTCGACAGGGCTGTACAATATCACCGCTTCTATTTATAATTTATATGGACAAACTGATCAAGTCAGCTAAGCTGAGGGGTAACGTAGTTTTGGGGGGAAACATTATCTCCGCTCTTGCATATGCGGATGACCTAGTATTGTTTGGGGGCTCAGAACAAGAGCTACAAAACAGCATTAGCGATTTAGAAGCGGCTTGTACGAACTATGGAATGACCATTAGCAGCTCAAAGACACAGGTTATGCATATAGGGAAAGATAGGAAACAAGTAAATTGTATGTTGAATGGAGGTGTGCTTGAGCAGGTGTCGCAATTCAAATATCTAGGATGCATCTTTTCGGAAGATGGCAAACTGGATAAGGAGTTCGAACATCGCAGAGTGAATGGTAACAAAGTTGTTGCTCAACTTAGGTCACATGTTTTCAATAAGCGAGAGTTGAGTAAGGAGACGAAGTTGTTGATTCATGGGTCAATCTTCAGACCAACTATCACGTATGGCAGCGAGAGCTGGGTCGATTCAAATAATTTAATTCATGGTTTGGAGGTGGCTGATATGAAAGTTTTACGTATGATTTCGGGTGTGTCGCGTAGGGATCAATGGGAAAATAGAATTAGGAATGAAAGAATACGGGAAGATTTGAATGTGGATTCGATTGATGAAGTAGCAAGAAAGTCTAGGTTGAGATGGTTTGGTCATGTACAGCGTATGAATGAGTATCGTTTGCCAAAGTTAATTTTGAATGCTGAAGTGAATGCACCGAGAGGTAGAGGTAGGCCGCGAAGACGATATTTGGATTCGGTAAAAAATGATTTGAGTGAAAGAGGGTATGACTGGAATAGGGAAACTGAAGACCTGGCTCTCGATAGGGTATGTTGGAGGAGAATTGTTGTTGGCCGACCATTACAAAACAGACCAGACGCTGGAAGGCATTAATGGTCTTTAAATGATTGTTGTTGTTGTTGTTGTTATAAAAAAGGCAAATATCTCACATTTTATTTTTTTTTCTCATTTTTTACAACAAATGACTAATTGCAATACTTTGACGCACACAGTATGTTGTATATGGAGAGAAGTGAAAATCGAAAATGAGAAAAAAAAAATTTGAGCTCAACAGAGAATTGAACATTTGACCTCTCGCATTCAAAACCAGAATCATACAACTAAACCATATGTGTTGGTTCGTCATTGTACAACGTAATCGTCACAGTTCAAGTTGTTTTCGACTTTTTTTTTCAAATTTTTGGCTCAGATTCAATATCGAATTTTGCATATTTTTATTGTTTTTATGGTGATATCTCAATCAAACCTTGAAATTGAAAAAGATAAGAAAACATTCCAAACTTAAAACTGAAAATTTAATATAAAACTGTTAAATGAAAATCTTTTTTCTTCAACTAAAATCTAAAAACGAATTGTTCGGAATGCTGTTTTACTTTAATTTAGTTCATGAGGACCTTATGATCAGAATTAAATAATCAAATTATACAAAATAATTCATTTTGGGGTTTTCCATTGAAAATAAAAATTATCCACATTTCACAGTTTTATATTGAATTTTCGATTATTAACTTTGGAATGTTTTCTTATCTTTCTAAATAACAATGTTTTTATTATTGCGAATGTTTGAGTGAGACATCAAAAAAACAATGAAAATATGCAAAACTCAGGTCCATGTCGTTGGCCCCCCCCCCCCCCAATTTGGTACTAGTGAGTCGTATATACCATCTTTTAGTGCTAATTAAGTGCTGACGAATGGTATCTATTTCGATTTTGGTGCTGAAATTTTCGCGCAGTACCGAAATTTTTTAGAAAAAAATTATGTCATTTTCGAGAATTTGTATGGGAGCCACCCCAATTCTTGGTCATATCGAAATCAAATTTAGCCTATAATTTAGTGCTATTTTAGTGCTGACTAATGGTACCTATTTCGATTTTGGTGCTGAAATTTTCGCGCAG
>JAQOWM010000494.1:0-25177 GCA_029041755.1 Resseliella maxima | reverse complement strand
TATTCGGACCATCAACATCACTCGTGATCCACAATAAATCAGACAAATTGAAATTACCTGATATAATAATTGAATCTTTTTGGACTGATCTTGCTATTAAAGTTTCAATAGCAACAACTACATTTTCGAAAATCTTAAATGGAGAATTAGGTCTAATATATAATTCAACCAAATAAAACTTTCGGAAGTTAATATTAATGCAAACACAAATAACTTCAGCACCATACAAATCACCATCAAAAATTAATCCGATCGATCGCAACGAAAAACATCATAGTCATAAGGAAAGATTTCATTGCTATTTATGGTGAAATCCATATGCGTTTCACATAACATATATATTTTAAATTCGTTAATCAAAATATTCGATAAAAATTCCGGAATTTTTGTTTTCAAACCATTTACATTGCATGAGTAAATATAATTTGTCATCCTCTCATCATTGGTATAGGTTAAAACATCTGATATGGAACAGCATTTTGATGAATGCGGGCCGAATTCATGTAATGATAATACTGCATTGGATTCACGTATGGAACTGGATACGTTTGATTCCAAAAAGGATAACCATTCCAATTATTATTTCCAATAGAATTCTGTTGATTTTGCTGTTGTTGTAAAAATGAAGAACCATTACAGTTAGTATTTTGCAAAGCGATGCAACCCAAAATAACTACGCGTCTGTCAGAAACAAGTATACATTAAATGCACGTCTGACAGTCTTAAGTGTGAATCAACTACGCGTATTCAAGTTATGCTTTAAATGATTTTTTGAATTTCATACTCGACTTACTTTTGTGTTGGAAATTTTAATTAAAATTGATAACATATTATTTCAATGTACTCACATAATTATTACACAAGCAACATAAACAGATATTACAATACTAATAAATTAATTGTTCTTAGGGCTTCAGACAAATTTAAATTTACCATATTTATTGTATTTTAATTTAATTCAATAAACAACATCACGAAAAATGTTTGAGATTTTTGGCTCCTGAAACACAGCTATTTTCGTTGTACCTCTGTGCTATGTTAATCGTATTGTGTATTGTGTATTGTTATGTATTTGACAATTGTTCATGTGTTGAACACATCCTATAGTGACGGTCTATGTCGTATATCCGAACGCACATTTATGTTCTACCGAATGCACATTTTGTTATGTTAGGCGCGCAAAAATTGTTTCATATTGTGAGGATCAAATTCTTTTTTAAAAGTAAATTTGGATGGTATTATCTTATTGTGTTTCAGGAGCCAAATCTATAGAATCATTAAAGTCTAGTATCGTGAATTAAAACATTTGTCTACATTGCTCAATAGATATCTATTTAGGTCTGAATATGAGTTCGGCTCCTGAAACACAAACCAAAAATTATTTGCCAATAATCGAAAGATTAAATCAAAAGTTTCTAACCATTCTTGATCAATTGTTTTCAAATTTGGTTAATAAATTAAATATTGGAATTATTCCATCACTATTAAAATTAAAAACTACAGAAAATTTTATAAAATACAAATGAAATCAGTAGACACCTAACCTCACTTTGTCAATAAAAAACATGAAACGTGTTAGTGAATATTTTAAAAAAATATGTTTATTTTCATCCTTTTATTTTCAAGAAGCTAAAACCGAAATTATGTTCGAATAAATAAGTTTTTAGCCATTAATGTACTGCGTATATTTTTAAAAAATATAAAAAAATGTTTAATGAAAATACGGAATGTATGTACTTATGTGTACTTATAGCAGGTAGCGTAGTAAAATGACAGACGCGTAATCGATACTTTACAGTTTGACAGTTCGGTTGCATCCCTTTGGTATTTTGTAGATTTTGATTAAAAAACTGTTGGGGCAAAAATGGTCGCCAATTCCATTGGTTATCGTTGTGCTGATTGTGATCAAAACGACGTTGATGAAACCAACGATTGTTATTATGACTATAATCAAACTTAGTATGATGAACACTAAATTTCCTATTAAAATTATTCTGCTTCTTTTGGAAAAACCTATAATTATTATGACCAATATTGCTGTTATCATTTTTAAATCCATTGTTTCTGTTATGATTTCTATTGACAAAAATAGGAACAATCCTATTGATGTTTTTGTTGTTGCTTTTGTTAATGTTTTTACTCCAGTTTTTGTTGTTATTATTCTCAATATCTTCATTCTGTTTATTTATGTTTCGTCTTCTGTTTTTGTTCACATATTCATCGCTTATTTTAACATTTTTTGAGACTTTTGAAGAATTTTTCATAGTTTCTTTATTTTCTTTAAGAATAAAAGGAACAGCAGTATAATTTGGCTCCTAAATTTTTGGATTAATCAATGTCAAAAAATTTTCCTCAGTAAAAACTGAAATCTTGAATGAAATAAATAAATTGACATTTTTACTAAATTTACTATAAGGCAAAATTTCAATTGTGAATGAATCAGCCAGTAATTTAGTTTTATCCATAATGATCTTCTTTATAACATCAATACTTGTATTTTTTTTAAATCTTGACAAGTGAATTGAATAAATACCTTTATTTGGTATTTTATTTTGAGCCTTTGAAACTTTAAATCTGCTCATGACATCAAAATAAATAATCATCAATAGCAATGCTGTCTAAATCATTACTCAAATCATGATTGTCAAAACTAACAGCATTATCATCATTGATCTCAGCATTTATACCTTTTGTATTTGTATTGTTATAACACTCATGAAATTTTAAATTTAAAAGAACAAACTTCACACGATACGGCGAAAGGTGAATTTTCATTGAAAATATATCGGAAGAATTTGAAATTCACATCACTTTCATCAAACGGTATAGCAATTCTCCATGTTCCATCCTCTGTTTTTTACAAAATTTTGAAATATTGAAGCAAAGACTTTACTTTTTCATCTCTTCTCCTCATACATTGAATAAAAATTTTATTATTACAAAATTTGCATAGTAATGATAATCCACCATATGTCAAACCCTTGCATCCACTTTCAACACAGCAATGAACTTCTTCTGTAGACATATTTACAACAACAAATATTAACACTTGTAAAGAAATCACAAATAAATATTAATAAAACGACTATATTCAATGAATGAATTTCAATGCACACCTATGAAACTGTCTTTAAACTTACTAAAAAAATTAAAATGTTTGAAAAATTAACGCAATTAATTATTTAAAACTCAAAAATTAATGCTGTTTCAAATTACGTGTGTATATATTGACAGCTTGAACTGTCATTTAACTTTCAATCCCATGATATTCAATTTATGTATCAAAAGGTCAACATTCACAGAGTCAAATACTTTAGCAACATCAATGTAAATTGCATCTGTTTGATTATGTGGCTTTAACTCATTTAACGTTTGAGAAGTAAACTCAAGATTCGTAATAGTTGATCTTCCCTTAACAAAACCATGTTGGCTCGTATCGACTATGTTCTTAATATGAAAATTTAATTTCCATATGATTTCCACAAACTAGGAACATGACCAAATTTGAGTGATTTATTTAATAAAACAGAAATTGGTTCACTCAAGGAACCAATACATTTTTTAATAAACAAATTAGACAACCGATCAGGGCCAGATATCAAATTATTTGGTATTTCAAGTATCTTCTGAATAATATAATTTTCATCAATAATCAATTTGGGAATATTTTGACATAAATTCTCAACCGCCTCAAATCTTCCGATATTACATATATCAGATAAGCTGAAATTATGTCAAGTATATGCAGAAGCGAAAAATTCAGCAAAAAGATTTGCAATTTCCCTATCTTTGCACGACTTCCGTATATTAAAATTCATTTCATTCGGTGAGTCATTGGTAGTTTTTCTTATCGCATTAACATACTTGAAAAATTCCATCGAATCATCGACAATCAATCTCTCCATTTTCAGCTTATAGTTATTATAAGCAATACGTGAATATCTATTATATTCTGTGCGAGGACCTTTAAAATAATTGTCATCTTCCAATGATTGATGCCTTTTTTCACGCAATTTATTCAATTTATTTTTTAAATTAATCATAGTTGAATCAAACCACTTTGGATGTGTAGAGACCATTTTTTTCTTCAATTTAACATGAGAATCTATTACGTATTATTTAACACGAGAATAAAAATTGTTTAAATTTTCATCAAGTTAGTCATCAGAAAATCAATGAGTCTATTGAAGAATACCAATTTCGGAATGAGTTTCGATAAATTGCCCATTTTCTGTGTGTATGCATCGTTTTCTATGAATTCCTCAACATTCAAAGCAAATGATGTGGTGAAATTATTGGAATCGTTCTGTATACAGAAAAAATTATTATTTATAAATAAGCTAATATACGCTAAATTCTTTGAATAAAAGACAATGTAAATTACAAAATACAAATAGTAAATGAACTCACCAACAAAGATATCAATAAACATTTATCTTTAATGATATCTCCAGATAAAATATACTCCATTTCATTATTTATTTATTTATTTACTTATTTATCTCACCGCCAAGCACTGGCTGAATAAAAATTACATCTTACAGATTAAAGTTGATATAAGATCAAATACAATTTCAACCAATTTCGAAAATATCATTTGATAAATTAAATAAATTCCTTTTAAAGATACTACGACTAGATGAACCAGTGAACAAATTTTTTACAAGATTTGCATATTTACACATTTGAGTAATTGGTGCATTTGGGTTCCTACTTAAAATAGAATTTGAGATTTTAAAACGTTCAGCATCGCGCAAATTCAGACGGTTTTTATTAACATAAAACCATTTCTTAACATATGGACAATGAATTCTATCAGTAGTCAAGTCGTATAAAAAGAGTAAAGAAAAATTAATTCTTCAACAAGATTTAGTCTAGTCATATTCAATGCATTGAGTCGATTGTCATAAGACATTATGTGGTAATTGTTTGTAATATTTGGGTATTCACGAAGGGCATACATCGTGAACTGACGTTGAATGCTTTCTATCAATTCGGATTTCACTGCTGGTATCATTAGCCATAATGTACTGGACAACCCATAGTTGGATTGAACAAGTGCCGAGTAGATAGCCTTCAAATGTTGTTTGATCCGTTATATCGCGACAGAAACGATCAACAAAACCCAACGATGAGTTGGCCTTTGAGACGACCAATTCAGTATAAGCCTTGAAGTTAAGTTTACTGTCGATCAAAACACCCAGATCACGTTGTTCTCTCAAATTTGCGAAAATGTGGTCACCATAACGATAGATTGGTTGAGGTTGATCTCTCCCATTATGTAATGAGAGAATTGAACATTTATCGAGGTTTAAATGTAAATCATTTACATCGCACCAATATTTTAACGAATCAATTGTCGATTGAAGCTCAATTGCATCTGTTTCGTTGTTAATCGTCTTTGCAATTCGAACATCATCAGTGAACATAGACAGAAAAACACCATTTGAGACTACGGATGGCAGATCATTGATGAAAAGCAGGAACAGCGTAGTACCAATATGGCTTCCCTGTGGAACCCCCAAGTTGACCATAAAATCAGAAGATTCAGCAGCTCTCAACTTCACATATTGATGAAGATTTTGTTAAAATAATTTAAATATGCAGAGTATGACAATTGTAAATTAATATTAAGTGATTTGAATAAATTGTTTCAGTTTACATTTGCCAACGAAAGCAATCAGAAGTTTCATTTTACATTGCATTCCTCTACAGGTTATGGGTGTGTTGTTGTTGTAATTTGTGCAATTTGATTGTTTAATTTTTTGTCGCATTTTTTTTTGAATCGCTAGTAAAAATGAATGTGCAATTACCTTTTGAAAGATTAAAAGGTCGGGAAAATTTTGTGACATGACGTATTGGTGCAAAAGCACATCTGATTACGAAAGGTCATTGTCTTCAATAAAGACGTCGCTGCATTGAATACAGATACACTGAAAGCTTCAAATGAAAAGGCATTAGCAGAGCTAACGTTGCTTTTAGATGCAAGCGTGTACACGTATATCGAAGAAAGTAGAACGGCAAAGGAATCGTGGAATGCTTTAATGAAATCTTTTGAAGATACTGGTGTCGAGCGTAAAGTTTCTTTATTAAAACAGTGGATTTCGTTGAAGTTATCAGATTGTGATTCAATGCAAGAATATGTAAACCAATGTTTGACTTTGCGATCGAAAGTTAAAAGTGCGGGATTCAAAATTGATGAGGATGTTGCTGCATCTATCATGTTTTGTGGGTTATCTGATGACTTTAGACCAATGATTATGAGCATTGAATCAAAAAGTAATGAGTTGACTGTTGACTACGTTAAAAACAATTTACTATAGGAAATAGATTTCAAAAGTGGAAATGAGACTGCACTCATTGCAAAAAACAAGAAATTTTTTAAAAAAGCAAAAAAGTTGAAGTGTTATGAATGCAACGGGCCGCATTATCGTAATAAATGTCCAAAGATCAAAAACAGTAAACAAGCTGAAAAAAGTAATCTTGTACTTTTAAGTTCTTTTGTTGCTCTAGAATGGAATGATTGGTTTATTGACAGTGGTGCGACAGCACACATGACTCGACAAGGAAATGTTTTGAATGACATAAAAAAACCGACTATTAGTGAAGTGCGAGTAGCTAACAATGAAAAAATATCGATTGAATCCGTCGGAAGTGTGAAACACTTGTGAAAACTGACTCTGATAGACATGAAATCACCTTTCAAAACGTGCAATATTTACCAAATATATGTGCAAATTTGATATCTGTTAGTCAAATGGTACTAAAGGGCAATGAAGTGTTGTTCAACAAAAATGTATTGTACAATTTTTGACAAACAAAAGAATATAATTCCACTGGTAGTCTAATAAAAGGAATGTTTAGACTAGATGTTGTAAACGGTGAATTTTCGGGAGCAGTTGGCTTTAACAAAGAGACTTTTGTCTTATGGCATCGAAGATTTGGACATGCTAGTGTGGAAAAGTTAAACATTTTGTTAAATTCAAACATGAAAACAAGCGATGTCACATGTGTTACCTGTGCTGAGGGTAAAAAGGCGAGAAAGCCTTTTAAAGCAGATGGAAATAGAGCAAAAGATTTTCTCGAATTGATACATTCTAATGTTTGCAGGCCAATCAAACCGAAATCAAGTAGTGGTTTAAGATTTTTTGTAACTTTTATTGATGATTATAGTAAAAAGGTTTTTGTCTACGCAATGAAAACAAAAGTTTTTGCAAAGTTCATTGAATATAAAAATTTTGTTGAGAATCAACTTGGTGAAAAGATTAAAAAAATTACGAAGTGATGGGGGAAAAGAATACGATAACAATCAAATGCACAATTATTTGACCAAATATGGTATCAAACACGAAAAAAGTGCACCGTATTCGCCTCTGCAAAACGGAGTCAGTGAACGCATGAATCGCACATTAATCGAAAAGCTTCTATGTTTATTGTACGATGCAAGTAAGGTTTTTTGGGCAGAGGCACTTTTTGCTGCTGTCGACATTGTAAATGCATTGCCAAACAGTTCAATTGAAAATAAGTCACCTGATAAATTGTGGTTTAATAAAAAACCTGAAGTCTCAAATTTCAGAGTTTTTGGTTCCAAGGCGATGGTTGCTATACCGAGTCAAAAGAAAACGAAATTGGAAAAGAAGTCACAGGAGTGTACATTTTTACGACGTGCTGACAATGCAAAGGCATATCGGTTATACAACAAAGAAACAAAGAAAATTGTAATAAGCGAGTTTTTGAAAAGGAAAAATGTTTTGAGAGTACAAAAGAAAGAGACAATTTTATTTATTCTTTTGAAAACGAAAATGCAGAAGAAGCTATTGATTCAGGGAGAGAACTTAATCCAACGTATACATCAAGAGCACGAATTAACGAAAATGCAGAGCCACCAAAAACACTAAGTGGTTTTCCTTTTTCATTGATGAATTTTCATGCTGCTTTTCTATTGAATGAACCAACGTCAAACAGGCGATTGACTGTGAAAATGGAGAAAAATAGATTATGGCAATGAAAGAGGAATATGAATCGTTGATTAAAAACAAAACTTGGCGACTTGTAGATCGTCCAAAAGATCGAAATGTTATTGACAATCGTTGGGTTTTCAAAATCAAGCAAAACACTGATGGATCCGTTGAACGATTCAAAGCACGGCTAGTGGCTCGTGGTTTTGCACAAGAGTATGATTTCGATTACATGGAAACTTTTAGTCGAGTTGTGAGATTCAGGTCAATTAGAACAATTCTGGCTATTGCGTCTCAACGAAAGATGAAAATCAAACAATTCGACGTCAAATGTAAATCTTTTAAAATAATTTAAATAAACCACTTTTGGCGAAGAAACGCTGTTTGATGCAGTAATAATAATAGTAATTAAACGGCTTTTTTGAATGGAGATTTAAATGAAGATATTTACATGGTACAGCCGGCGGGTTTTTCTGATGACACCGACAAAGTATGGAATTGCAACGTAGTTTATATGGTCTTAAACAGGCGTCACGTTGCTGGAATAATAAATTTAAAACTTTCAATCGAATGTTTGATTTTGTTGTTTGCAAAGCTGATGAATGTGTTTTCGTGAGTAATGAAAATGGCGAGTTGACTATTTTGGGAATTCATTTTTATGATGGGATCATTGTAAGCGATAGAGAGGAAAGCATTGAGAGGGTTTTGAATTTTCTTCGAAATCAATTTGAAATAAAGTCAATGGAACTTCCATTATGGAAGTTGGATGTTTTCTTGGTTTGCAACTTGAACAACGAAAAGATGGTTCAATTTATGTTCATCGATCGGCGTATACGAAAAAAATACTAGAGAGATTTAAAATGAGTGATTGTAATGAGGTCAGATCACGCTGGAGATGTTGAAACCAGGCGTTCAACAACTGGATATACAGTGCGTTTCTTTATCCATGGTGGGTCGAATATAAAATAAAACGCTATTTTTTTTTTGATATTTCTCTTTATAGAGATTTTATTTGGGCTCTTAGCTACCGCTCTTACAATCCAATACTTTATCCATTCGCCTTGTTTGTCGATTACACGGGCACATCTGGAGGGCATACTTTTACTCAAATTTTTAACATATTCTTTAGAAAAACGGCTCCACTGGCGAGTTATGAATGAACTGAGCTGCTTCAAATTGCTGAAACGGTTGCCTTTGAGTCTTCCCTTGATGACAGACCAGACATTTTCGATCGGATTGCAGTCTGGTGATTGTGCAGGCCAGTCCATTTGATCGATCCCATTTTCCTCTTTCCAAGCGTTACAGAGACGACTCTTGTGTTTTGGATCGTTGTCCTCTAATAGCAGCCATTTCGAATGTTCGTTTCCATAGAACTTCTTGGCGGTGGGTAACAGTGGCGGTGGGTAACATCCTCTCTGCGTTTAGTATGCCTGTGAACACCGTCAATTTTCCAAAACCGGCTTCACAGAAGGCTCCATAAACATGCACTTTCTGAGGATCTTTAACAAAGCGAACGACCACTCTATTTTCGGCTGTGGACCAGGCATGAGTGATAGACTAAGAGCCACTGAACTAAGGATGTGTTATTTCTACTTTATGGATGATTATTGGTTTGAAAGTTATTTTAAAAATTACTTTAACTATAGAAAATAAAATTTTTAAGTTTTTCACTTATTAAGGTGAAATCTGATTAATTGAAAACATAATAAAAACTATAGTATTTTTTAATCAAGCTTTACGTTTGATTTAGTTCGAATAACATAAAATAGTACGTAAATTTCTTAAATTCCAAATATCTGCATGAAATGTTCAATACCGATCAAAATCTGATCGATTAAAATTGTTAAAAAATAACATTAATTTTTCTTTTTGCTTTATGTATGAAATGTAAAATATATTATTTTTTATGTCCAATAAACTTAAATTTTAAATATCTGCATCGAAACATTCATAATTATTGATATCTGAATTCTTATTTTTTCATACAAAATACTGTGAAATTTGAGGTTATGTTTTGTTTTCATAGTATTTTGCTAGGTATTTTGTATGAAAGAATAAGAATTCAGATATTAGTAATTATGAATGTTTCGATGCAGATATTTAAAATGTAAGTTTATCGGACATAAAAAATAATATATTTTGAATTTCATACATAAAGCAAAAAGAAAAATTAATGTTTTTTTTTAACAGTTTTAATCGATCAGATTTTGATCGGTATTGAACATTTCATGCAGATATTTGGAATTTAAGAAATTTACGTACTTGTTTATATTATTCGAACTAAATCAAACGTAAAGCATAATTAAAAAATAATATTGTCTTTATTAAGTTTTCAATTAATCAGATTTCACCTTAATAAGTGAGAAACTTAAAAATTTTATTTTCTATGGTTAAAGTAATTCTTAAAATAACTTTCAAACCAATAATCATCCATAAAGTAGAAATAATACATCCTTAGTTCAGTGGCTCTTAGTCTATGAGGCTATTCACCAGCCAAAAAGAAGATTCATCTGTATATACCACTTTGCTCCAATCGGTTGTTAAATTTTCAGTTGCCCACTGCAAACGTTTTTCGATATGAACTTGTGACAAAAGTGGTTTTTTTTATTGTGGAACGATAATGAACGGCTGCCGCGTGCAATCTCCTCTGGACTGTCGACCTTGAAACCTCTATTCCAAGATGCGCTAGTCGTTCTACGCTTTGAGATAGCGACATGCCCGGATTTCTCAAAAACCTTGACTATTCGCTTATCTAGCATTGACGAGGTTGCTCGTTTTGGCTTAACATTTGGATGGTCATTCACGTTTTTTTTTTCTCATAATGCTTGATCCACGTTCGGACGAAGTTTTCTGACTTTTTCAACCACTTAGCAGTTGCATCAATCGACATTTTTGGTCCTTTTGGATGCAAATGCAAGAACACTGCTTCAAAACGCTTAGAAAAATATTCCGAATCCATGTTTTTTGTGCAAAACCAAACACTATACTGACATGACAGCTGTCAAACATTGCTAGAGCGGTAGCTTAGGGTCCCATCTGACAACACTAAAATAGGTTTTAAAAAATTCGAACATTTTGGCGCGCTTCTGACCCACCATGGATAAAGAAACGCACTGAATATTCAAAATGGGACATGGTGCTGTCAGTTGGAACAGTGAACGACCAAAATCTGTGTCAATATCTACTATGGAAGCTGGATATATAGCCGCATCAGAGGCAGTAAGAGAGTTAATTTGGTTAAAAACATTTTTAAACGAAATATTCACAAATATTGATACATCTTTATTTCATATGGATGATCAGAGCGCAATTAGATTGATTAAAAATTCAGAATTTCACAAACGTAGCAAGCATATAGATATCAGATATCATTTCATCAAGGAAAATTACGAAAAAGAAGAATTTGAAATTCAATACTTGGCAACAAATGAAATGATAGCTGATATATTCACAAAGGCATTGCCAAAAGAACGTTTTCAGTATTTAAGGTCGTTGATCGGAATAGTGCAAAACAGCTAATTTTTTTTTGTCTTCATGTATAAATTGTGTTATGTTTTTCCATTTCTTTTAATTATGTTTGGATTGAATATATTTTGTAAATTCAATCAGTCTTGATTTGACGGCTGGACTGTTAGCAGTATTTTGTTAAATCAATAAGGAGATAGATTTTTGTTTATCATCATATTTTATTTTTATCTCAAAGGAAAAAGTAGAAGGGTAGACTCGAGTATTAGTAGGAAGAGTGAAATCAATAATAATGTACATCTTGCGGTTAGGGAGAATAACGGTCAGAATTGTATGATTGTGTTTTTACTCGCAACACTCGTGACAATAAGGTTGATCGAAGTGACAATTTACACAATTAATTCATGCAAAAGATCAATGAAAAAGAAGTATCAGGTAACAAATCAAAACCAACAACCGGCACAACCAGCGCAACAGATGGCACAGGCAAAAATTAACAACAAGTTGTATTAATCATTCCGAAAACGAGTTTATGTTCAACATTTCGAAATAGAATTTTTCCAAAAACAATAGTAATTTTTCTTAAAACAATAGTATTTCTGTGAGCATATTTAAATAGGGAGAGTGTTAAAATAATTTAAATATGCAGAGTATGACAATTGTAAATTAATATTAAGTGACTTGAATAAATTGTTTCAGTTTACATTTGCCAACGAAAGCAATCAGAAGTTTCATTTTACATTGCATTTCTCTACAGATTTGATAAGTATGATTTTATCCATTTAATAATGTTATAAGGAATTGAAAATGTTGTTAGCTTTTGAAAGAGTATGCTATGATTGACTCTGTCGAATGCCTTGATGAAATCAAGATATAATACATCAACTCGATTTGATGCGTTCAGACCATTAATGGAATAGTGCAGAAATTCCAACAAGTTTGTTTGTGTAGATCGATGCTTCATGAAACCATGTTGACGCGGAGATATACTGCCTGAAACAAGCCTAATAAAATTAACATTCACACAGTGTTCGAAAAATTTGGCTATTGTACACACATAGAAATAAGTGTCAGTGTTTATGTATTAGTGATTCTTATTTGTGAATCTGAAACAGAATTCTTTTCACCACTACAAAAATTCTTTTTCGTGAAAACGAATTTTGGTTATGTTGTGTAAAAAATTAGCACGTAATTTTATATCTGAACTGTCACCCATATATATTTGACACAACATAACCAAAATTCGTTTTCACGAAAAAGAATTTTTGTAGTGGTGAAAAGAATTCTGTTTCAGATTCACAAATAAGAATCACTAATACATAAACACTGACACTTATTTCTATGTGTGTAATAAGCTTGGCTATACATCTATAATTTGTTATGTCCGATTTAGAGCCCTTTTTGAAGATCGGTCGAACACAATATCGCTTCCAAGAGTCAGGGAAATTTTTTTATTATGATTGTAACACAGGCGATATGCTGGGAATTCATCGCAATCATTGTGAAGTTTTTCCATTTCATTATTCTCTCTAGAAATGATTTATATTGAATGCATATACTATATTTATTTCATTCCTCACTTTGTTAGTAGTTCCATTGCACCACATATTTGTGTTTTGTAAAATAAACCACATATTGGTTTCAAAGGCGATTAAAACATAGCTTTTTCCATTCAAATGGGATTGTATCGAGTCGAACATGAATTCCAAACCACGCAATGAAATTTTTTATTTTTAAGAATTTCGTAAAATGAACAGCTATTTGAGATATATTTGTTTGATGGCTTTATGTTTTGCTTAAAATGGGCAGACCAAAAATCAAATGCGTTGATTACATCTACTTTTTCTATTCTAGTCTCTCAGTGGCTTTTTTATTTTTTTTTTTTTTTTCAACACACAGTGTTTGAATTTTGTATTGTATTTTGTTGAGAAAATAAAGTTCAATTATATGAATCGACAATGCTTATACGAAAGAACATGTTTAGTTGATAAAAATGGGTTGTTGCTTTATAGTAACCTGCGTAGTAATACGAAGTGATACGAATTGGATTTTATTATGTATTTGGTATAATTTTAAAAATTAATTAGTTATTTGGAAATATGTATTTGAGAAATATTATGAAGTAATTTTTTGACCTAAATTTGATAAATATATCAATATTTTGTATTATAATCTTACGAAAGTAGGAGTAACAAATTTTGAATGAATAGAGAACAAATCTATAAATAAAATTAGACTTTTCGGCAAAAGCCAACGAGTAAGAACTTGTTTGTCTCAGTTCCAGTTAGAGTTGCAGATCCAGTAAGAAGTAGCAGTAGCTGATTGTTGGCAGTTATTTAATAACTTTGCTTTACTTAAAATAACTATGCTAAATTATTTCAACATATTTCAAGTTACTTATGAATTTCACGTAGTTACGTTAAATTATAGATCTTCGCGTTCTTTTTTCATTTTTCTACTTCAGCTTCTTTGCTTATTGGACTTTATGTTTCCTAATTTTAATTGAACAATGTTGTTGGTTTCCGTGATTTTGCTTTTTGTTGTTGTTGTTTTTGAGTTACATTTTTTTCTTATTGTTTGTCAGAATTGGTATCAAAATATCATCACAGAAATACAATGTCTTCACGTTGCGCTTGGGGAATTGTATACTTGTTGTTGTAGATTGTGTATTTTATTTTTTTATTTTTACTTTTTTTTCTCTTTTTTTTGCTTTAAATAAATTTGTGCTATATTTTTCCACAATGTAATGTTTATTAGATCACTTTGATGACATTTTTTCTCAATTGGAATTTACTGTTTTCCAGTTGAACTGAGGACAAGGTTAACATTCAATTTAGCTTGTTTGGTTAAATAAAAATGTAACGTCATTCGATTGGTAAATGACAAAATGCGGACAGAGAAAAAAATGAATAGCATATTTATTAATTTATCGATTTTTCTCTTTTTGTTGGCTGTTTCGTTTATAGTGTTTATTTGTAATAAAATCGACCGAAAGAGTTTCCAATGAAACTACTTATGGTGCAGATAATTTTTTTGACACTTTTCAATATTGAGACAACAACAATAGCATCAACATATGCTACAAAAATCAAAAAGATGTGAAAGAGAGCACAGCATATGCACAATATGTACAGTGCTCTCTTTTTTTATTTCATTCTACTCTATACTTTATATGTATTGTTATTGATGTTACTCACTCACTCACACAACAACTGAAAAGAACTGGTAGATACATGACATATGCAGTAATTCATATTATGTACTACTTTCAGTTGCATCTGATTTTTCAAAGCAATCAGATGTATTTTTGTCAATGTTCTCCATATGCCACAATTTTGAAGAGATGTGTGTGTGAGAGAGAATAAGGGAGTGTGCTCGAAAACCGGTTTGTGTATGTGTGTATGTGTGTATGTGTGTATGTGTGTATGTGTGTATGTGTGTATGTGTGTATGTGTGTATGTGTGTACGTGTATACGTGTATACGTGTGTGTTTTGATTCACTAATACTTAGAAAAGTGGATTAAAATGGTATTACTAACTTTCAAAATTATTTTGAACATTCACTCAAATTGTTATTTAGAGAATTTTGAACTCCGAAATCCCTTCAATTTAAAGATGAAATAATAATAAATTCAGCGTTATAACGTGTGATATAAATAATATAGAGCGATTAAAAAACAAACTTAAATATATTATTAATATAAATCATTCTGCAAATAACAATAAAATAAAAATTCAAAACATAATTTTCTCTCTTTTTTATTTACAAAAAAGGTGTTTGTCCGTGTTTGTTAGTGTATCTCCTATATTCATAAATTGCATTCATTTGCAATTTGGTATCACGGTTGGATTGCCAACAATGCGCGATGTAAATTTTCAAATCAGAATTTACAAATAATTCTACAATTGTAAATCACAATTTACAATAAATTGTAGAATTGTAAGTCAATTTCACATTTTACAATTTACAATAAATGGTGCAATAGGCCCCTGCAGTGTCTTCGACGCAAAGTGGATCCAATGAACATTTTTCAAAAATCCTATGCATAATCGAAAAGAAAATTATGCATAGAAAATGTTGTATGCATTTTTTATGTGAAGTAAACGTTGAAAAGTTTGATCGTATGCCTAATCAATGCATAAGTGTATGCATAGAACAATTACCAAAATTTCTGCATAATTTTAGGTGATTCTCATACAAAAACGTTACATTTTCTGCATAATTCATGCATATTTTCATACAAATTTTGTTACACTTTTCACCAAAAATGTTCATTGGGCGAGGAAGCCAAATATGAGTCGAGCGAAGCGAGAAGGAAGAAGCAAGAACAATTCAACTTTTGGAAAAGAGCAAAAACAAATAATTTAATTCAATTTGTTATAATTATAGTTAATATTGTTCATTTTATTTTTAAAGAATCACATTACATATATACTTATGTATGTAATATTTTTATGTTGAATTAACTTTACGATCGAAACATGCATTTTAGCAACTTTTTCGAAATCTCATCTTTAAAAAACTAATTAATATGAAAATTTGTGAACGAATTCACATTATTTTATAATTTATTTATTTTTTCATTCGGAAGGGAAATTTTAAAAACGAAATTGTCATAGACTGTACACGATGGTGTTTCCGAGAACTAAACATTAAAAAAGGGGTTGTCTTGGATTGAATATGAACAAATTTTGTGTCAATTGATAGTATTCAAACAGGGCTGCGATTTATATTCACACTTCTCGAAGCAAAAAAATCTTTGAATCAAAAATAATCTAATGTCTGAATATAGTATTAAAAGTATGTATTATTGATGTGAACCGATCCTTATGACATTTTACGATCATTTCATTCTTTTTCGAAATGTCGTTCATTTCATTCTTTTTCAATGCGTTGTAAACATCGAGTCACAAATCAATTTTAGATTTCATTGCAATAAAAACTTCGGCAGTGTAATGTTGTTATTCATTCAACGATTATTACAACATTTTAATTATTCTACGATTTTGTTGATAATTCACATTATTTTCGATACACGTGCTTTTTGTATTGATTTGATCCAGAGTTCAGGCATATTGTTAAATTGAAGTGAATGTGCGTAAATTTAATCGTTTTAACCTTTTCTTCTTATTGTAAGATTTATTTTCATTTCATAACACGTAGCTATTTATAACGTGAAATATATTTAAATAATAATTATTCGACTTTGAACATTACATTTTATGAAGAGGATAAATTTCACAAAAATTCAGTAGTACAAAATTTTGTTACGTGACGTGAAATTCATTTGAAGCGGTAATATCAATTATGAATTAGTTCCATTGTTTGAAGAAGAGAAACAGTTAATCACTTTTCTAAATCACTTTCATTGTTATCAATTCGAAGATTTTTGTCATTTTTGTGTGTTACATCATAGTGAAAGATTTTTTGTTTTGTTTTGTTTAGTTTAGTGTGAAATATGAATCGAATGCCATTTTTGTAAAGTATCTAAATAAATCTATTTGTATGCGCATTTCCTGAAAACGATTTAACATTGTGACAAATGCAAAATCCAATTAAACTTACAAAAGAAATTGTTGTTGTTTTTTGTATGTGTTTTTTTAGTTTAGTTGTGATTTTGGTTTTCTTGTTTCTTTTTTTCCTCTTAATTCGATGAAATTTAACACATTCAGTAATAGAGAAAAGAACAACACACAGAAAATGTCTTATAATTTAAGATTTATGAAAATTATTGGAGTGAATTCACTTGAATCTGATCACTTTCAAGAGATATAGAACGTGCTAGTTTATGTTAATTTGAACCAAAAAAAGATTAAAATTGATTTTCAATTTCAAATTACATGAAAAAAATGTAATTTTCTATTCGATTTTTTTGTGTTCGGTTTTTTTTCGTGCAATTGATTGCAAAAATCGATTACCAAAGCTAAATGATGAATGATTTTTTGTTAAACTAAATCGAATGTGTTTGTTTTTTTTTTCAATAGGAAAATGACGAATTATATTAAAATTACAACAATCAAATGTGCACTGAAAACAAACATTCGCCCACAATTTCGGGAAGCACTGATTAATAAAATGACGGAATTGAGCTTGCAATCCACTTCAATTTGCGTCTTGGGATCATTGCTATTTTTATTTGAAGTGCAAAAGGCGTATGAACATAGGCGTCGAGAACAATGATTTCGCAATCTTCGGTGAAAGTGGAGAAGAAAAGATCAAGCTCTGCTTTCAACAAGTGCTATGCATAACAATCAGCCGCCGAAAGTGAAAAAGTCAAAGTACCGACCACGAGGAAAAAACCCACGTGGACCACGATCAGAGATGAAACGTATCGACCCGGAATTCAAAGCAATTTTCGAAGGTTTTATCGACAATCATCGTATCGATTGGCCCAATAGCAATGATTTCAGCAATGGCCTCAAGCATTTGACCAATCAATATACGGACAATGTCGTTACCAACTTAAACACGCATGCGAGAAAACACATCATCCAGTATTTGAAACTGAAAGTGTTTCTAATGGAACACTGTCGTAGAATCACAGAAATGTTTGCCAAGTGACATCGATAGTGTTGTGCAATTGATTGTAAAACAAAAAAACATAAGAGTGCCAGTTCGCGATCCACACAAACTGGAACGGTGTAACATTTTGTATGCATTGGTGAACAACCTGATTGTGTTTCCAGCAATCAATCTGCATGACCTTAGAACTGATCAAGAACACTGGTTTAAGGCTATACCAATGTATAGTCGGTGACAAAAATAGTATGTTCCTATTTCTATCTCTTTTATCCGTACGCTTGTCTTACCATTGCAATGCTCAGTGTGTGAGAAATTTTTTTTTTAATTCTGGTGTAGGATTTTACATGCCATTTCATCTAGTATGTTCGATTTGATAAGATGCGCATATTTTTATCACTCAAATCACTGTTGGTAAATTGACAATACATACAAACACATTTCACAAATATACAAGTTCTCGTTTGTGTTGTGAATGGTCCACAGATCAGCTGTCAGTGTATGTGCATGTTGTAGTATTGTATCTCGATTATTCACAAAAAGTGTATAATGCTATTGCGCATAATCGTTTTCAGATGTAAGAATGAGATAGAAACAGGAACATATTTTTGACACAGATAATACTTATCTATGCAACGCGAGATAGAGGAATACATTTTGACGTGGCTAACATATCCACATCGTCGGAAGAAAAGAAGACGAAAAAAATCAAAAGGCAAATGGAAACCCAAACGCAAACAAATGCTTGACAATCCAAATTTTCGGCCAAAAATCAAAAATGTAAGGGTGCCGATGTGTAGTTTCCGGCGTACGTATTTCAAAATCGGTTGTTCAAAGCGAGAACAAAAACGGAAAAGCCAACATAACAAATTTTGCGGTAAAAGATTTCAACCAATCGAGAAATCTTTATTGGGATGAGTATTTTTATATGCGAAAAATTGGACGATTCGTGCGCAGCAAAAAGAAGTTTGACTTTTTCATAAACACTGATGAAATCACTATGGCTTTGCAATACTCGGCCAAGAAGAAACCAGCAAAGAAAGAAATCGATCGTTTTCGCATCGTTAAGAATGTTATGGATGGCACAATATAAAATTTTGTTGGCGTTAATACAGGCGTGAAAAGCTGGAACACAGTAACACACAACATCAAAACTGGTACAGAGGTAAGTTTTGTACACATTTATGTTGTATATATTTCATCGGAAAATACACTGTGCCAAAATTCGATAACTATAATTTTTTTTACTTCTCTTCAGTCGTACTTTACCATGTCAAGCAAACAGTTCCACTGGCAGACGGGCCAAAAAGTACGCAACGCAAAGGCAAATAAGTGGATGGAACTATTTGTGGGAGATGAACGCCAAGATCGAGAAGAATGTGGCCATCGTCAAAGGGGCCACACTGGCTGATTTACATCAAACATCGAGTCAAGATGATGAAAAAGGGAATTTGTGCCTTCTCAACTGACAAATATACTCGACTCGCTTTGGACAAACACATCAAAAGCAATAGTTTTGTTGACAAATGGGTTAATATGTAATAAATAAATAACCAAAAAAAGTGAACATTGCTCTTTTTTGGTGCTGATGGCAAAATACCACCTGATAGCCCAATTAGTATAAAAAAACATGTGCGTTGTCCTTGGGTTCGTAAGTCGTTGAAGGCAATAAAGAAGCGGTCAGATTGTTTCATACAATTGAGGGACGAATAGGGATCATCTGAAACAGATGCCAGATGCATGAATCGATTCCAAAACCAGAACAAGGCGGCCAGATTCAAGAGATGCCGATGGTAAATTTCTTTAAATTAAAATTTATCATACATATTCTTGAAGATTTTTAATTGAATAATTTTTTTCATTTAGCATTCCCGACGCCAAAACATTGCTGCCATTAAAAATTGTGTCAAAGTTTTGCAAGGCGGATCGATAAACAGACAGTTGGAACGAGAAATGAACGGAGCAGCATCGGTTGAAAACGATGGTTTATTCCCAAAAGTAATAAAATGTCCGAAACCGAATTACGGACGGATGGACATACATGAAAATGTCCGAAACAAATTACGGACGGACGGACAGGACACGACATTGTCCGTTTATTCCTCGGACACATTTTTTTCAGACGGATGGACGAAAATCTCAATGAAAATATTTCGGACAACTTAAGGACGGACGGACATGCACATGTTTTGCGTGTGAACAAATTAACACAACAATTTCTTGTTCAATTTTCAAATCAATTTATTCAAGTCAGTAATCCAGTTAGATTATCCAAAACATCATTCAGTATAACATTTTTCAGTGAATAAATCAAAAAAACATTTTTTGATTAAGAAATTCTTATTTATTAACTCAAATTATTGTATTTCATGAGCACAAACGCCCAACTCATATTTTTAAGAGTTTATAAAGTTGTAAAAAAATGTACATATCCGTCCGTCCTTAAGTTGTCCGAAATATTTTCGCTGAGATTTTTGTCCGTCCGTCCGAACAAAATTTGCCCGAGGAATAAACGGACAATGTCTTGTCCTGTCCGTCTGTCCATAATTTGGTTTCGGACATTTTCATTTGGGTCCGTCCGTCCGTAATTTGGTTTCGAACATTTTCATTTGTGTCCGTCCGTCCGTATTTTTATTTCGGACATTATCAATTGTGTTCGTTCGTCCGAACCATCTGAATCAGACGAACGGACGAGCAAAAAATGAATTTCAAACGGACAGTCCGTGTCCGTTGACACGTAGCAGCAAGTTCTCTTCCATCTGGTTGATGTGAACTGCGCAGGAGTACGTTAAAGGGTGATTCAGGTAAGCATTATTCGATTTTGAAAAGAATTTTTTGCTTCGGAAAGTGTGAATACAAATCACAGTCCTGTTTGAATACTATCAATTGACACAGAATTTGTTCATATTTAATTTAAGGTACCCCTTTTTTTCTTTTCCAGATTAAGAGAACACCCTACTGTACACGATGATTGAAATTAACTGTCGTAAATGTTTAGACGAATGCAACAGATGGCAGAATAACACTGCGTAGCTTTGGCAAAATTGCATTTATAAATGAATATATTCCAACAAATCAATTTTATTCATTACATCCATTGTTGAAATTGTGTTGGGAGATTGTATATTAATTTAGTATTCATTAGATTCTTCTCATTATAGCGTTATCATCAATCGAAAGTTCTCGTAATAATCAAATCCCTAGTGTGTACATCAAAATGGCTTGCTCATTGATCAAGGAGCTAATTAAAAGAACTTTATTAATAGACATGAAACCGTATCGCACTTTTGTTTCATTTTGAAATGCTTGAATATAAATATAATATAATTCAAAAATATTTTTAATATTCAATGTCAAAAAAAGATTCGGACTCTCAATTATCGTTTTACTAGTTATAATTCCAAGTATAGCTTCTATTTTAATTTCTTAAAATATGTTCACGAATTTTTGTGAAATTTCAAAAATTTACAATAAAATCAGAAAAAGATTTTTTATGGTTTGAAAAATACATTTGTGTTTCTTGGAAAGGTTGAGAAATATGGAATTTTTTGTTAACACGGGAGTTTGCAAACCTGCTGAAGATACTCAATTTTAAAGTAGTTCCAAACAATCACGTTTCTCACCATTGAAATAATAAATCACTATTTTTCAAGATTTTTTGTTATTGTCAACTCTTTCTTAAAAAAACAATCACCTTCTATTATTTTGCGAATGATTAGTCGTGAGAATAAAGACACTGCATTTGAAATCAAAAGAAATGTTTTACATTATCTTGCTTAGTTAGCTTAGAATGATGGTTTTCAAATGTTATCATGCTTTATCATGATCATTCTTACGTTTTTGTACGTATATATGAATCAGCGCATGGAAAAAATCTCACACAATATCAACTATGAAAACTAGTTGGAAAAGTGGAATAAAAGAAACAATGAAACAAACGTGTGATTCGAATTACTAATTTGCTGTTTGGAAAATATTCTTTTATGTTTTTTATAGAGGAAAATAAATGTTTTTTTTTTAAGAAATTCTTTCACTTCGTAAGAGCATTTTCAGATAAAGTTGATCTAAGTAGTTGAACATACCAAATTAATAATTTTAGTCGGTTTTATTTATCATTATTTTGCTAATATGGAACGACAACAACTTTTTTCGTACAGAAGCATAACACTTCTATGTGATTCATATAATTACATAATGTTTTCGATTGAGCTTTTATACGTACACACATAGTAATTTTATCGAGTCAACATTTTTGAACATCAATTTGAATAGATTATTCTGTTGATCTCAAAACATGTTGTTTTTTTTATATTTCATCCAAGCTTTCAATATATACTATTCCCTTTTTTTGACCATTTTTTAATAGCTACTATAGTCTGTATAACTCAGAATGAGTGTGATTGTGATTGTGATTATTCAGCATTTGCTGTCCTAACGTGCATCAATTTTTTTTCGATTCAAATAAAATTATTTTTTGAAATAATACAATTTATGTTCTTTTTAGAATTCTTAAATTATCATTATTTTGAATTGTAACCATTTTAGAAGCTATGACAATATTAATAGTCATGTCGAACAACTTCAGTTACATAACATAAGAACCCAAATGTTTTTATTTCTTATGAATATACATATTTCGTTTCATTCATATATTAGAACTTACAAACCAAACCCTCATGGCTATACATGTTATATGAAGGATATAAATAAACACAATATTTAATAAATGAACATCAGCATTTAATGTCAAATAATAACATCGCAATTTCATCAAATATCACTGGTGAATAGAAATTATGGTTTTTTTGCGTGAATTTAATGTATGAATCGAACAAGAAATGATCAGGAAAAAAATCTTTTGTGAAAACATTTCCTTATAATTTATAATTTACATTTGAATTGAGTCAAACAAATCCAGTCCATTTGTAAATGTGCCAATATTATTATTATTAACTATGTCGAACCTAACATGTCCTGATTCCATTTTGATTTAATAAGATTCCTAAAAGTTCAGACGATGTAGCTTTTTCTTCATTAATTTGATAGGTTGAAACTTTTCATGATAAAATGAAGAGGTTGCAGGCGACAATGATGGTGACGACAGCGTAGTAGGTGAAGATTGAGATGCAGTTGTATTGATAAGTCCTGTAATCACATCAAAAAATTTTAAATATATCTAAAAATAACGGTGAATGTATCAATTGTTATCGTTTTTAGTTGATTCTGAACATGGTTATGCGCACAGTGAATTAACAAGTAATTTTAGTCTCTTTGCATTTGAAACTAGGCAACAATATTTTTATTTCAATTTTTTTTTTTTTTTTTTAATAGTAATTTAATTTTGAAAAGATGGAAGGTTTTATTTTTTCCTCAGATTAACATATTCTTTAGAGAATTCATTACCAATTGGATTCAATTAACTCATTATGAGATGCGATTGTATAGTGGACAATATTATTGCGTACACGCACTCCATTTGATCCAACATCGAAAATTTTATAGTGAGGCTGGTTAGCACGGAGATGGACACCATTAGTAAATTAGCGTTCCCAATGCGAAATATTAGTAAAAATAGCAAATTAGAAGAACAAAAAAATACTATTTAAAATACATTGAATAATGTATTTCATATGATGATTTATGCTGCCATATAAAATGTACAGTGTCAATGCATTTCAAATGGAGAATGAGAAATTTGTTCACACTAGAATATTAGAGAATATTAGCAAAAATTAGTGAAAGAACAGAAAAATACCATTGGTGTCCATCTGGTTTGCTTTATAAGATACACGCAATTCACTTCTCCCGATATCATTGAAAATCGAATTCGAAATCAGATATAAGAAACTGATGAGATTCAAGATACAAAAAATACTGTTTTTTACTTTTATGATATTTTTAGTTTAAGATGAATTTCGTATGCACTATGGATCATTCAAAACATCATAGAAGTGTGTATTCATTTGTGAATTTATTGTGGTCAACTAAAAAATGTTGCTATGTAACTGCATTCAACTCACAAAACCACCGCAATGTCAAATCCAGGGATAAATCGATCTGATGAATTTATTTTAAGCTGATAGTTTCATGTAAAGTCTAGTCTTCACTTTTCGAGTAAATTTCGCATTGGGATTCAAAAAATGCAAGATAACTTACATCCATAAGACATGGCGATGAAACGAAGTGCACGTAGTGCCTACACGCGTCCGTTTGTACCACTAGAACACATATTGTGCTACCGACAGCACATTCGGGCGCGTAGATGCACACACACCCGTTTCATCGCCTTCCATAAGATGAACTTTTCCGTACTGCAACGCATATAATTCATGCAAATTCCTGGAAATGTGCGCATTAGGTGCATTAAATTATGCTGATTATGATATCATAAATGATTGTTTCAACAATATTAATTGGGATTTGTTATTATCTGATAACTCACTTGATATTAATTTGAACAATTTTTATTCTTGTGTCAATAACGCAATTGACTCTCTAATTGAGTTAAAGAAAAGAATTGTTTCTACTCATCCAAAGTGGTTTGATTCAATTATGATTAATTTAAAGAATAAATTGAATAAATTGCGTAAAAAAGGCATAATTCATTGGAAGATGACAATTGTTTTAAAATTGCTCGTACGGAATATAATAGATATTCTCGAATTGCTTATAATAACTATAAGATGAAAATGGAGGAATTGATTGTTGATGATCCAATGGAATTTTTCAAGTATGTTAATGCAATTAGGAAGACTGCCAATGACTTTCCGAAAGAAATGCATTACAATGATCGAAAATCTTGTAAAGATACGGAAATTGCAAATCTTTTTGGTGAATTTTTCGCTTCTGCATATACTCGACACAATTTGGGTTTATCAGATATATGTAACTTCGGAAGTTTTGACTAGGCTAACTCACTCTTTCAAGAATGACATTCTACTGTCAAGAAGAGCGCGAATCGTACATAGAATTCAACTGAATCGCATTGAATTTCAATGAATCAGAATGAAACACAAAGAATCGCATTGAATCGCAACGTATGAAATATCCATCTACCGTACCGAGTCAGTACGGTAGATGGACATTTATTACTCATTATATATTATACGTTGCGATTCAATGCGATTCTTTGTGTTTTGTTGTGATTTATTGTGATTCAATGCGATTTAGCTCAATTCTAAGAGCGATTCGCGCTCTTTTCGACAGTAGAATGTCATTCTTGAAAGAGTGAGCT